>SNQJ01S0002644.1:412671-424671 GCA_010110895.2 Picea sitchensis
TTGGATAGAGAGTAATCCCAAGATATCTGGAAACTCATTAATTTGCCAACCATTCGAACTCCAACTCATCCTTCTAGAAGATTCCTTCTAGAAGGATCGAGAACTTATTCATTTTCTCCTTTAGAAACATGTCCGCACCCTAGTCATTAACACAGTGCGGAAAGTCCGCAGTCAAGATGAATGTAGCATGCGGAAATTAAGGATTTCCGCAGGAGAGTATATAAGCTGCCTGCGTACTAATTCCAAAATATGATTTTTGAGAAAATGACAAGTGTAACTTTCTTTAGGAAAATGTTCTTAATGAAGAGTTTGATCTTCCATCATCACGGCATAATCATAATATCATCTCGATAACCAAAAATGTGGATAACACATGGAATCTATACAAAAATCCATGGACCCAAGATCTAAAGAGAAACATGAGGAATAACATGAAGATTCCAAGAAAGAAAGAGAAGCCAGAACAACCATTCTTTGTATCGAGAATCACAAGATTACCAGCCTGATATTAACTCACTAAAAGCAATCAATAAAAGGTACTAAAAGTTGTGATGAAGAACAATGTATGAAAGACTTATGAATGTAAGCATTGTGAGATCCAAACTAGAGGTTCTCCTAGATGGAGGGAAAAGACTATGATGATTACTTGTTCTAGTAAACCATATATATCTCTACATGAGCCATTATATCGTCTACAATATCCATAGGTTGGAATTGACATTAGATGAATGAAAATACTATTCTCCAGAATAATTGAACAAATAGAATATGTAGAGAAACCTCAATGCTTTGAGTTATACTAGAAAGAGACCCTTATATGCAGATGGAAGAAGACAACTTGGTGGAGAACCTCCAATGCAAAACAAAAGCACAGTGAAGACTTTCTATAACAGATATATTGTATCAGAATGATTACTTAGAAGATTAGGATGATGGATTGCCAATCCATGACAAAGATCTCATGATGACAGAAGAAGTGCCACATGGCTATGTTTTAGTTTAATCCTTGCCACGATGTTATGAGCTAGCAGGAAACAAAAGAGCTGAATTCAACTATGATACACTGTAATGATAAAAGTTATATGAAGCCTTCAGAGAAAACCAGTGTTATAGAGAGACCAAAGTACATTTAGATCAAGCATTACCTTCTCCATTATGAAGTCTATAAAAGAAAAGTGGTTCTCCAATATATATCTCCACAAATGAGCAGACATTTTGGTAAAGCCTCTGTCCAAGATGAAAGAGTTTGTGTACTCAAGATGGATCTCGTGGAGACGACTTCCTTATTGAAAAAGGAAGAGATGATTCCTAGGTTGGGAGGGAGCACTGATGTGTTATTGATTTATGGACAGTCATTTTTCAGTTCGAAAAATGGTCTAGGATGAGCAGTTCCTTTCCAGTTCGGAAAGTGGTTTGAGATTCCTAACGGATAGGCATTTTCTAGTTCGGAAAATGGTCCAGATAGAACGGTCATTTTTTAAATGAAAATGGTTCAATGGATTGCTGATGTACCATATGAAGTGATTTCTCATTGTGGTTAACATGGGGAATGGTCTAGGACAATCTCTCTTCTTGATGGTTAATCAAGAAGATTGTTCCACCTTGCCAGAAGGTCATTCTTTCGAAGCTCACAATTGTGAGAAGTTTCGAAGAATGGTCCGTTTTGGAGGTTGGTGAAGGACAATAATTTCCTTAGGTAATGGTCTAGACAGTCATTCCTTAGGGCATATTCAGTCTCTCTAGGTTGCACTTTGTTTAGTGTCAGAGGAATGGCCCAGGGTGGGGAATGGTCTAGGTTCAACAATCAGGGATGGGCATTCCTTAGGGCATACTCATTCTCTCCAAGTTGCACTTAGTTCAGTGCCGGAGGAATGGCCCAGGGTGGGGAATGGTTTAGGCTCATAAATCAGGACAATTATTCTTCCTTGCTTGAGAAGAATAGTCCAGATAGTTCATCATTGATGTTTGACTTTTTGAGGGTAGATGTTCTTCTAGATCAAATAGATGTAAGTGGAAGAATGGCCCAGATGATTTAGTTTATATCATAACATTTTTTTTTTGTGTAGGTTGATATCAGATGATTTTTATGGAGACTGTATGTCTTTGGACAATAGATGTATGCTACTATGGTGGATGTGTTCCACTGATTGTGATTATATGTCATTGATCAAGTATTTGTGTGTTACTTCGTGTGGTAGTGTACAACTGTATTGTAGTTGTGTACTAATATGGATAGATACAGTTGTGTTCTATTAAATGATATTGTTCCAATTTCCTTGAAGACTATCAACAATGTTGGAAATGATTATCATCTAGATGGATGATCAATGGATATAAATTTATCAAACACAAAATAGTCCAGGACATCTATTCTTCTAGGACATATGTCCGGATTAGAAGAATGGTTCTTGAATCACTCTATGGAGTGAGTGACTTATCCAACATCATGTTTGATTACTCATATGGAGTATGGTTTCGAGAGATGATGTAGTTGATGAAATTGATAATGATGATGGTTCTCATGATCTAATCTTGAGATAGTCTATACAACTATGATGATGCTATTGATTCAATGGTATGTTTGTGCTCAAGACCATTGTCTTCAATACCTCCCTAGCTAGGAGGGAGTGTTGATATTATGGTCACTGCGAGAGGTATTTACCTCCACGTGTAAACTTGACGAGAATAGAATATTCCAAGAAGTAAGAAGAAACCCTAATGAGTTGGCTAATAACCCTAGAAGACAAGTCGACTCAAGGGAATAATTTGTATTAGGTTATTAGCCTCCAAGAGAAGAAGTCGACTAGAAGAAATATTATATACTGAGTAAATAGGCACCTAGAATGAGAAGTCAGCCCAGGAAGTTAGCCAAAATTAGTATAATTACAGGAGGCTAGTCTTCATACTAGCAGGCATTCTCAAAACTGCAAAAGAAACACTTGTGTGCACTGCAGTTGGCCAGTTGTGTGCAAGTTTGGAGGAGAGATGTTGTTGTAGCTGCTACAGCTAGAAGATTTCATTTTGGCTTGGACTATCTCTTGGTTATGGTTTTGAATATATGATCAACTCTTGCTTGGTGCACTATCCTTGGAGAAAGGTGCACTACCCTTTGTTTGACTATCTAGCCTAGTTTTCTCTTCCAGAATGATTCTCTGTCAAGGTTAAGGTGCTCGGAGGGTGGCTTCGGCCTATGGTTGGGTGACAATGGTGATATTGTCTAAGGTAAAATGATCCTATTCTAACAAGGGACCCTCTTGCCCCCAGACCCCCTAGTTGGCGGGATGAGCCCCCCGGACCCCGCAGGGGGGTCAAGCCCCCCCTGTAACCCCTCTACATGGAGTGTACAATATTCCAAGGTGTACAATCTTCATGGGGTATAAACATGGTTAAAAAAAAATACCTATGAAACATGAAGATAATCAGGCTCCACAACCAACAATTAAGATACTAATCTCCTCCATGAAGCTTTGGTATCCAGTGGCCTCCATAGGCCCAAAACAAGTCTCCATGTAGCTCAAGAATCAATGAAGCTCACATGAATTACTTCTCTATCCATGTTCCCTCTCCTTATTTAACTCTACTCTAGGGGTTGAAGGTCTGGCCCCTCTATAAATTTCACTAATAAGAACCTCCTACCGAGATAGTGCAACAAAACTACCATGTTGCACTAGACTCTGATTCAAGGCTCATAAAACTACATGTTACTACTACAAGCCCTTTGAAATGGGACGATGTTGGGAAGGAGGGTTAGGATTTTTCCTGGGGGGATGAGGGCCTAGCATGGGATCATGCCTAGAATTATATCTATCCTATGTGGACCCTTCACCCACCCCCTATAAATCACCAATGTCGAAGTAGTTCACATTGTGATCCAAAATAAATTATTCCCATAATTTTCTCAAAAAATATAAAGGCACCTTGAAGAACATGAACCACCTATCCATGCAGTTAGAATTAAAGTGTGGGTGAATGAACTTGTCCATAAAAATGTGTTTTTGTTGACGAGTGGTTGTTTTCTAGTTCAAGGATCAATAAAAAGAGACATCAAATCTTGTTTTGAAATACCCAAGTCTCTAACTTGGTTTCTATCCAGTCTAGTCCTATAAAACTCAAACATCCTAGCCCTGTATTCAGAAAAAGAAGTTAATTTCCCTTGGGCACTTGCAATGGACCTCACAATGGAATCCAATGAAGTGGCCAAGGAATCTCGGCTAGGTTCTCTTGTGCCCCTTAATTCATGGACAAGTGATCTCAAGGTAGCCAACCCCTTATCAATATGCGTGTTTATGTTTGGTGGTTGTAGTGGATTGGGGTTTTCTGTGTCTTGGTGTGATTTTGTGGAGTTTTCATTGTCTCTGGGATCCATCTTAATAATATAAGGCATGGCATATAAATTAGGCCAATATATTTAATTAAAATAGAAAATTACAAAAAACATGCAAATACATATTTTAAGAAATGAAAAATAAAATAAAATAATCACGTGCACATGCATGCATTATTTTATATTAATAATATATTTCTATTTTCTATTGTGAACACTATGACGATTTGATAGATGAAGAATATATGATATAAGAAAAAAATCTTATACCATCAAGAAGGATGATGAAATGGTACAATTATTTCCATTAAATGATGAAGACCCTAGATAAGTGTTTCTAGCATTTGAAAAGTTCTTAAGAATGGTTAAAGAAATGCAGGAACATTATGATGTTTTTTAGAAAAGAGTTGATTGAGGCATACAACACAATGTTGTTCTCCTTCTAGACAAAAAATTAAGAGTATTAGTGAAATTTATGAACAAGAAAATAGAAGATATGGAAGTGCACTTATGAAAAAGGTATTACAAAAAACAATTCCATTTGAGGAAACTAGTGGAAAGAAAGATTAGAAACAACCCATGAATGTAGAATATGATGCAATGATGAAGAACAAAACATGAGATCTTGTGTCATGTCCAAAATGAATAAATGTTATAGGTTCCAAATGGGGTTATAAGACAAAATTTAACTCAAATGGGGCATAAAACCACATAGTAGGAGTTTTTGAAGCTACCAAGTATGTTGGGCATGTTGGAGGTTGATATAAGGGAGGAATGGATACAAAATGTCCCCCTCCACTTCTGTTTTTCTTGTAAATTATCTATATTTATTTTTAGAGGAGAAATGTTAGGCAATGAAAGAGGTGTCTCTCTATGAATACTTTAGATGAGATTTGTCTAAAAGATAAGAAGTTTCTATACTTTAGATTCTTTTAGAGGATATTAAATTAATTGAAAAAAAGTAAAAATAACCAAAGTGGGAGGAAAATTCAAGCATACATGGCTTGAGTAGGATATGGTGGAAAAAAAATAAAGCATTTTCTTGGTTCTCTACTCCTATGTAGCTTAATGAATGGAAAATGTGAGGTGAGGTTTGTGCAAATGGGAAAAAACCATGCTCACGGTCCCTTAAAAAAGGGCACAATAGAAAAGCACATGTTTTTTTAGGAACACACATGAATTCCTTTCAATATGCCTATGTGGAACGCTGAGTGGACTTTGGGGATTTTTTGAACCTCTAACATCAGGAACGTTTCCACGTTCTTGTGGGTGCACATTCCTGTTGACCCCCTTGTCACTTTTTTTCCCACAAAATTCACGCACAGACCTTGTTCCCATACCAATGGTTATATGGGTATACGAGTAGTATTAATTTATTTTTTCCTCTTAATCCATGCATACAAAAACCATGGAAACTCAACAAAGGAAATCTCATGCAAATTAGTGTAGATGTACCTCTCTTTCCAACATTCAACGTTGGTTATTAAACCATTTCTTATCATGAAAAATCATATCCCTTTGCAGATAACCTATGTAGTATTTCCTCCCAAGATGGATTCCATCTCATTCTCTCCCTTCATAATGAAATACAAAAGATTTAGGTACTAATAACAAAACCATTTTTTGGCTCTGTTGGGACTCAGAAATGTCATCTTTCCATCCACCTTTCCCTTCACCAGTCTTCACATTTCATCGGCCCATTAACCATTCATTAATACCATTTCATAATTAAATATGGGTTAAATCTTATTATTTTGCAAATCATTTATTTTAGTATTAAAAGGGAATTTGTGATTAAATATCAAAAAATTGACATGTTTTCATATATCTCAAAAATGTGTGAGCTTTATCATGTGTAGGAATATGTGAAGGATTAATTCAAAAGACCTCTCGAATACTTCCTCCACCATTTCAAGATTTGAGAAGATAATTCAATCCTAATTCAAGGAAAAGATCATGGAGATTTGGTTGTCATATCTTATCCAAGATATATGAGAGATATGTGTGAGGATTTAAAGGGATTATATTTTGTAATAAAGGGAAATGGGTTGAGAGAAAAGTGGATCTGTAATTATGAGATGTTTATCTCATTTTCAAAGATTTCATGTATAAAAGAGAGTGCCTTCTCTTCATGAAGGAGCGAATTATTATGTAGAGAAGAAGAGAATCAATATTATGAGGATGAGAACCATTATTATGAAAATTGAAGAGAGGATTCATTATGTAGATTAAGGGAATTGTTATGAGATAGGTTCTTGAGGAGAATTGTTATGATGCAGATTGAATTCAAGAAGAGACTCCTTTTGTAAACCTACTTGTTGAAGACTAATGCAAGCTCAGATTCAATGGTTTTGTCTCTCTTTGAAGTTATCATCTGTTGATCTAAGAGCTTCCATGTTGGCATCGGCAAGGGCCACCGATCTAGCTTGGTAAGCCTATTGTAAATTGTTAATGTAGATTTTCATTTCATGTACTGGTTATTTCGATTTCATGTTATTTTGTTTAATTTCGAATGTGTTGCAAAGTGTGGTAATGCAGGAACAGTTGGATCTCCATATTTCACCATACATGAGCTTTAATGGAGCATCCCACATGTTAGTTTAATTGTTTCAGGAGATAGAATCAAAGTTCATCTTTTCTTTTCATGAGCCATTAATGAACATGTCCATCACCTGAGCAAGAGCTTTTGCTTGTTTATGAGTGTTTCTTTCCAGCTTTCGAATTGTGTGAAGATTGTTATTTTTAAAAGTGTGTTGGTTTCTAAATGGTTTTCTTATCTATACTAAACAGACATAGGAACCTATCTGTTATCGA
The DNA here is from genome assembly GCA_010110895.2 of Picea sitchensis. Taxonomy (NCBI): domain Eukaryota; kingdom Viridiplantae; phylum Streptophyta; class Pinopsida; order Pinales; family Pinaceae; genus Picea; species Picea sitchensis. The sequence goes on from SNQJ01S0002644.1 coordinate 419,810, forward strand.
CACATATAGTGCATCAACTCTACTGATTACGAATCCYAGTTGATAATTTATGTTTGGTAATATATTATGCAAATAATTGCACCAACATTTTGGTGACGTTGCYGGGGAGTTGTAAACGGTAATAGGTAGCATTTGAATTAGATTGCTTTAATGATTTTGGATTGGTTTTATGGACGACCTAAGGGCGGAGAGAACATGGTAAGATGTGAGGTAAGAACCTGCGCATCCACTTCAGTGGGGTTGCTCCAAAGTTAGGTCGTCCTCTTCCTTTTATGCAAAAGTGTGTTTTATTTATGCAAATTTAGTTTTTATTTTTGATGAGCTAACTGTGCGAATAGATAACCTGGTGACAACAGGGTATCAGTAACGCAATGAGTTCAAGTTTGGTGTGTTTTACTTTTACAAATAGTTTTCATTTCTTAGTTTAAAATTAAAATCTTTGATGATAAATCAATCTCCTTTTTCGATATGGTTTAACAATGAGTTTAAGCTTGGAACAACTCACTCAGATCCTAGAAAAAGTTGGGATCTTCTCTTCTCTGGAAGAGGAGATCTTGACAGCAGCTGAAAGTTTAATTTCTCCTCTAGAGACAAATGACGAAACAACATCCAAGGAACCCTGTACATCTGATGACGAACAATCATGCGAGCAGAAGATTGAGGAGGATAATGAGGAGTTGCGACACGATCTAAGAAGTGAAAACAATGCCTATGAAAGAATTATCGAATGATGGTTTCAAGTAGGTACCATGTTAAATCCATTTAGGTTTTCTTTTTATTTTGTTAATTTACAGTTTCGACACTTAATTTCACACGTTTATGTATATTTTCGATCGTCATTTGCGAAACTCACATTGAACATATTATTATTACTATTGCACTTATGGTTACATTGGAAGTTTGATTACACGTAACTAATCTCGAGTCTTTAATTAGAGTAGAATAAGTAGGATCAATTTTTTCTTTAGTGTTGAATAAGTATGCTCTCCTCCGCGCTTCTTGTGATCTCAAGGAGGATGTCTCAATGAATTAGTTAATGATTTGCAAACATACTTAATCAATTTTTCATCTTCAATTTGCAATTCATTTTGTCTCCCTTTGCTAATAAATCTATTTTCTTTAATTTCATGTGAATTTGAATTGTTTTTATTTATTTATTATTATTATCTTTTTAATTAATTTAAGAATAAAAAAATAAAAATAAAAATTAATAAAAATTAAAAAAGGACAAAACACCAAATACTTTAAATTAAATTAAATTAGGATTCCTTTTTATAGGAATAAAAATAAAATATAATTTATTTTTATAATAAAAAAACATAAAAATAAAAATAAAAATAAAAATTAAATATTAAAATTAAAAATTTATAGTAATAAAACATTTAAAAATATAAAAATATAAAACTCTCTTATTGCTTTTGACGTTTCCAAAATTTGGCTTGCCATGGGAGAATAAGATTGCAGGTATGGTGTCCTCCATGATTTCTCTTGGAAACTGCCATGAGCTGCATGGAACCCATAGGAGCAAATTCCTCCATTCTTGATTCTCGTTGTTGGCACCTCTGATCACAAATTCTTTACTCGTAGCAGGGATTGTTGTCTGTTGGGATGAATAAACAATATGAGACCAACCGAGATCTCTCATTCTCCACGTTCAAGTCTGAGGGATTTCATCCGAAGGGCAACTTAGTCACTCACTAGCCATGGCAGGAGATCAGAATCGGAAGATGAATGCTCCTGTTCGTCAATGATATGTTTCCCTCTTATGTGTCGCATGTGCATCAGAGTAGCTCATCTAATAATTCTGTCGAGACTTCGGGCCAATGGGGAAGAAGGCTGGCAGGTCGAGGCGCTTACGCAACTATGTGAGTTTTTATTCATTGGAAGCAAGAAAGAAAGTAAGCCATACCTTCTACTACCATCGATACCGCCTCTCCCACATAGAAAAATTCTCAATTCGCCCGGGACTGGCAAGGGAGTTATAGAATGGATGCAGAACGAGAGCAATGAAGACCATTGGAATGAACTTTTACAGATCATTCTCAGACAATCTCCCTACTCACTCCAAGCCTAATTATCCATTTTATATCTCCACTGATCGAGCCATAATAAATTTTCCATCAGTCTACATGGGCGGCCTGTGGAACATTTGAGGTTCGGGAGCTTGCTGTATCAATGGCTGGCAGATTATCAGAAAGGAATCCAAGATATTCCCTTCCTTCTCTGTGGCCCCACCTTGTACAACTATCGACTGACTGGGAACATATTGCAGAACCATTTTTCAGGTCACAGATCAAATCATATACTTTGCACTCTCTTCCCTACTTTTTTTTATAGCTGGAGTCCGCCGATTAGAAATTAAATCCGCCGACTACGAACCAAATCCGCATATCTGTACTGGCAGATCTAATTTTTGATCGCACTATCATTTGGCATTTTATTTGTTTACCAAATCATTGCTCAAACAAACCCGATATTTGGCTAACAACTCCTGTTTTCCCATGGTTACGACATCAAATTCTTTTAGGCCGAATCAAAACCAAATTCCGTTATAAGCTAGGCGTAATCCGAAACCCTAGGCATACACCCAATCGTGAATATCTAGAACAAATGTTTGTGGTTCATTGTTGTAATTTGACTCATGGCTAGCATCCCTGAGCAATATCGAAGGATATTGGGTGACCCAATACATATATCAAACAGGTTCTGGTTGGTCCTTTTTTATGGCGCACCAATGCTGGTTTTAGTGTCATTAAAAGTGATGTAAATATTGGGCACTGGAGGAGATTCTCATTCCTTCTGTCTTTCCTCAGAGTCATTGCAGTGTCCCTGTACTTACACAAAAGTCAATCTAGTTATCTGACTAGAGCAATTTATATATTCATTCAAATATCCATATATGAATTTACCTCCAGCGTCGAATTCTGGTGCATGAGTTCGAAAATTCTTCGATTTTAAAATGTCGATAGGCTAATTGCCCAAAACTTGGGCAAGTGAGAGACAAATTGGCCATAATATTGAGAAGTCATGTTTGGTGGTCAGTGGGAAGACATACTGAACAACCTCAACTATTCTCTTGCGTATTGAGCTTGTGTGCTTTTTGGTCGGTGACACTGCAGCCTTCGCGGGTATCGATCCGTGTGTGAAGGTGCAATACAATTTATGAATGTTTTGTGTACAGGTAGAGGGGGATGCTGCAACATCACAATTTAGAAAAAATAGGGGTAACTTCGATTCCAAAGAGGCAGACATTTGGAGGAGATATATGATACAATTTCTATTGTCTGGTTGTAAGAAACGATGATAATTTGTGTTCCAGTTGTTGGTCTGCAGAATAATCCTCTGTACATACAAAGTTTCACTGATGGCGATGATGCCTTGAAGCTACACTACATTGTGCATTATTCCCTGGATGTAATTGATGAAAGAGTGAATAATCCGAAGAAAATTGGATCAACTTTGAATGAAACATATCTTGGACTTCTTTACCCAAGTGAAAACTATAAAGTGTATGGATATTTGACAAACACTAAGGTGAAGTTTATTTTGGTCACAACAGATGAGGACCTGAAAGATGCAGATGTTAGGAGTTTCTTCAGGTGGTTTCATGTTGCATATGTGGATGCTGTGTCAAATCCTTTCCATGTGCTAGGAAAGAGAATCACCTCACGTGCTTTCGCTGAAAGAGTTAGTACGATAGTGAGATCATTTGGGACATCAACACCAATATAGGCTGCTCTATCCGTCTTATTTGAGCTCCTCTCAAGTTTAAATGATTGGTTAAGGCATTCCAGCTTATTGAATTTTAGCTTCTGTAGTGTCTTTAATTTTTTTTTTTTTGCCTGCACTATGTAGTGCATTCATATTCTTCATAGTAAGACTATCATCTGCTTTAAATTCACTCGACGGATAGTTTTCTATTGATGATTTTGAAATATGAGTAGCTTGGAACTAAAATATGTTTGAGATTTGTGGAGGTTAATTTTTCCATTGGTCAAGGGATAGGAAGACTGCAACACCTGAACTTTCTTTCGAGTGTTGGTATAAATGTCACACATGAAGACACCCTAAATCTGTTTGTTCAACGGATTTGTATCATATGTTTATCAAAAGGCATGTGATGATATGAAATTTATCAGTACAGTTTTTATTTTGATTGGATTGGCATATAACTTTTTTATTGATAAGTTGTGATCTTTTAAAAATTCTTTCTGGTGGAACATGTAACATGTATTTGCATAATTAACAAAAGGATATAAGCCATGTTTTAATTGGCATGTACTTTATAAACCAAAAAAAAAAAAAACATTATAAAATTTAAAATTAGAAAAATCAAAACATTACAAAATACATATATATATATATATATTTTTTTTTATAAAAATCAAAATATAACAAATGGACCTTTTCATCATTCCTGAAAACAATAATGTTTTTACAATTTTACGCTAACTTGGTTTCTTGAGTCACTTTACGCCGCGATCAACGATGAAACAAGCGTGCATGCAATGACCACGACAAGAGGTATAAGAACGCAATTTATTTTTACCTTGTCGCATTTGTAGTTCCTTCTCCATGATTATGTTTTTCAAACTTCTCACAAGTTTTCATGCAGGAATTGGTACTAAGCTTTTTCAGGTTCAGAGCCAGTCGCATCTCATGACGAAGTGAATTTCGAGAATCACAAACTCTTTTCGTGAAACATGCTTTGTTGGGCAACTTGAAGGAGCTGATCTTTATACATCTCATGGCGTTTTCAGTTACACAAGAAACCGTTCATAAACCCATTTGCCTCATGAATGTTTACCCTCATTTTTCCTTCAACGCACATTGATCATCCATGCTAAAGCCCACTTTCCATC
>SNQJ01S0002644.1:424681-450908 GCA_010110895.2 Picea sitchensis
AAATTTCTTGAGAAGATCCATACATGGTTGCATGAGGACATGCAACAAGTTCAGTTGGGGGGTATGTTGGGACTCAAAATTGTCATCTTTCCATCCACCTTTCCCTTCATCAGTCTTCACATTTCATCGCCCCATTAACCATTCATTAATACCATTTCATAATTAAATATGGGTTAAACCTTATTATTTTCCAAATCATTTATTTTAGTATTAAAAGGAAATTTGTGATTACATATTAGAAAATTGACATGTTTTCATATATTTCAAAAATGTGTGAGATTTATCATGTGTAGGAATATGTGAAGGATTAATTCAAAAGACTTCTCGAATACTTCCTCCACCATTTCAAGATTTGAGAAGATAATTCAATCCTAATTCAAGGAAAATATCATGGAGATTTGGTTGTCATATCTTATCCAAGATATATGAGAGATATGTGTGAGGATTTAAAGGGATTATATTTTGTAATAAAGGGAAATGGGTTGAGAGAAAAGTGGATTTGTAATTATGAGATGTTTATCTCCTTTTCAAAGATTTCATGTATAAAAGAGAGTGCCTTCTCTTCATGAATGAGTGAATTATTATGTAGAGAAGAAGAGAATCAGTATTATGAGGATGAGAACCATTATTATGAAAATTGAAGAGAGGATTCATTATGTAGATTAAGGGAATTGTTATGAGATAGGTTCTTGAGGAGAATTGTTATGATGTAGATTGAATTCAAGAAGAGACTCCTTTTGTAAACCTACATGTTGAAGATTAATGCAAGCTTGGATCCAATGATTTTGTCTCTCTTCGAAGTTATCATTTTTTGATATAAGAGCTTCCATGTTGGCATCGACAAGGGCCACCGATCCAACTTGGTAAGATTATTGTAAATTGTTAATGTAGATTTTCATTTCATGTACTAGTTATTTTGATTTCATGTTATTTTTTTTTTAATTTCGAATGTGTTGCAAAGTGTGGTAATGCAGGAACAATTGGATCTCCATATTTCACCATACATGAGATTTAATGGAGCATCCCACATGTTAGTTTAATTGTTTCAGGAGATAGAATCAAAGTTCATCTTTTCTTTTCATGAGCCATTAATGAACATGTTCATCACTTGAGCAAGAGATTTTGCTTGTTTATGAGTTTTGCTTGTTTATGAGTGTTTCTTTCCAGCTTTCGAATTGTGTGAAGATTGTTATTTTTAAAAGTGTGTTGGTTTTTAAATGGTTTTCTTATCTATACTAAGCAGACATAGGAACTTATCTGTTATCGACACATATAGTGCATCAACTCTACTGATTACGAATCTCGGTTGATAATTTATGTTTGGTAATATATTATGCAAATAATTGCACCAACATTTTGGCGCCGTTGCCGGGGAGTTGTAAATGGTAATAGGTAGCATTTGAATTAGATTGCTTTAATAATTTTGGATTGGTTTTATGGATGACCTAAGGGCGGAGAGAAGACGGTAAGATGCGAGGTAAGAACCAATGCATCCACTTTAGTGGGGTTGCTCCAAAGTTAGGTCGTCCTCTTCCTTTTATGCAAAAGTGTGTTTTATTTATGCAAATTTATTTTTTATTTTTGATGAGCTAACTATGCGAATATATAACTTGGTGACAATAGGGTCTCAGTAACGTAATGAGTTCAAGTTTGGCGTGTTTTACTTTTACAAATAGTTTTCATTTCTTAGTTTAAAATTAAAATCTTTGATGATAAATCAATCTTCTTTTTCGATATGGTTTAACAATGAGTTTAATCTTGGAACAACTCACTCAGATCCTAGAAAAATTTGGGATCTCCTCTTCTCTGGAAGAGGAGATCTTGATAGCAGCTGAAAGTTTAATTTCTCCTCCAGAGACAAACGACGAAACAACATACAAGGAACCATGTACATCTGATGACGAACAATCATGCGAGCAGGAGATCGAGGAGGATAACGAGGAGTTGCGACACGATCTGAGAAGTGAAAACTATGCCTATGAAAGCATTATTGAACGATGGTTTCAAGTAGGTACCAGGTTAAATCCATTTAGTTTTTCTTTTTATTTTGTTAATTTACAGTTTCGACACTTAATTTCACACGTTTATGTGTATTTTCGATCGTCATTTGCGAAACTCACATTGAACATATTATTATTACTATTGCGCTTATGGTTACATTGGAAGTTTGATTACACATAACTAATCTCCAATCTTTAGTTAGAGTAGAATAGGTAGGATCAGTTTTTGCTTTAGCATTGAATCAGTATGCTCTCCTCCGCACTTCTTGCGATTTAGAGGATCATAAATTAGGATGTCTCAATGAATTAGTTAATGATTTGCAAACATACTTAATCAATTTTTCATCTTCAATATGCAATTCATTTTGTCTCCATTTGCTAATAAATCTATTTTCTTTAATTTCACGTGAATTGGAATTGTTTTATTATTATTATTATTATTATCTTTTTAATTAATTTAAGAATAAAAAAATAAAAATAAAAATTAATAAAAATTAAAAAAGGAAAAAACACCAAACACTTTAAATTAAATTAAATTAAATTAGATTCCTTTTTATAGGAATAAAAATAAAAATAAAATTAAATATTAAAATTAAAAATTAAAAATTAAAATTTAGCTTTGTGTTTTATAGGAATAAAACATTTAAAAATATAAAAATATAAAACTCTCTTATTGCTTCTGACGTTTCCAAAATCTGGCTTGCCATGGGAGAATTAGATTTCAGGTATGGTGTCCTCCAGGATTTCTCTTGGGAACTGCCATGAGCTGCATGGAACCCATAGGAGCAAATTCCTCCATTCCTGATTCTCGTTGTTGGCACCGCTGATTGCAAATGCTTTATTTGTAGCGACGATTATTGTCTGTTGGGATGAATAAACAATATGAGACCAGCCGAGATCTCTCATTCTCCACGTTCAAGTCTGAGGGATTTCATCCGAAGGGCAACTTAGTCACTCACTAACCATGGTAGGAGACCAGAATCAGAAGATGAATGCTCCTATTCGTCAATGATATGTTTCCCTCTTATGTGTCGCCTGTGCATCAGAGCAGCTCATCTAAGAATTCTGTTGGGACTTCGAGCCAATGGGGAAGAAGGCCGTCAGGTCGAGGTGCTTACGCAACTATGTGCTTTTTTATTCATTGGAACCAAGAAATAAAGTAAGCCATACCTTCTACTACCATTGATCCTGTCTCTCCCACATAGGAAAATTCTCAATTCGCCCGAGGCTGGCAAGTGGGTTATAGAATGGATGCAGAACGAGAGCAATGAATACCATTGGAATGAACTTTTATAGATCATTCTCAGATAATCTCCCTACTCACTCCGAGCCTAATTATCCATTTTATATATCCATTGATCGGGCCATAATAAATTTTCCATCAGTCTACGTGGGCGGTCTGTGGAACATTTGAGGTTCGGGAGCTTGCTATATCAATGGCTAGCAGATTATCAGAAAGGAATCCAACATATTTCCTTCCTTCTCTGTGGCCCCACCTTGTACAACTATTGACTGATTGGGAACATATTGCAGAACCGTTTTTCAGGTCACAGAGAAAATCGTATACTTTGCACTGTCTTCCCTACTTTTTTTAATAGCTGGAGTCCGCCGATTAGAAATTAAATCCCCCGACTAGGAACCAAATCCGCATATCTGTACTGGCAGATCTAGTTTTTTATCGCACTATAAATTGGCATTTTGTTTGTTTACCAGATCAGTCCTCAAACAAACCCGATATTTGGCTAACAACTCCTGTTTTCCCATGGTTACGGGATCAAATTCTTTTAGGCTGAATCAAAACCAAATTTCGTTATAAGTTAGGCGTAATCCGAAACCCTAGGCGTACACCCAGTCGTGAATATATAGAACAAATGTTTGTGGTTCATTGTTGTAATTTGACTCGTGGCTAGCATCCCTAAGAAATATCAAAGGATATTGGGTGACCCAATACATATATCAAACATGTTCTATTTGGTCCTTTTTTATGGCACACCAATGCTCGCTTTAGTGTCATTGAAAGTGATGTAAATCTTGGGCACTAGAGGGGCTTCTCATTCCTTCTGTATTTCCTTAGAGTCATTGTAGTGTCCCTGTACTTACACAACATTCAATCGAGTTATCTGACTAGTGAAATTTGTATATTCATTCAAATATCTATATATGAATTTACCTCCAATGTTGAATTCTGGTGCAAGAGTTCGAAAAGTCTTTGATTTTAAAATGTCGATAGGCTAATTGCCCAAAACTTGGGCAAGTGAGAGACAAATTGGTCATAATCTTGAGAAGATATCTTTGGTGGTCAGTGGGAAGAGATACTGAACAACCTCAACTATCCTCTTGCGTATTGAGCTTGTGTGCCTTTTGGTGGGTGACACTGCAACCTTCACGGGTATCGATCCGTGTGTGTGAATGTGAAATGCAATTTATGAATGTTTTGTGAACAGGTAGAGGGGGATGCTGCAACATCACAATTTAGAAAAAATAGGGATAACTTCGATTCCAAAGAGGCAGACATTTGGAGGAGATATATGATATAGTTTCTATTGTCTAGTTGTAAGAAACGATGATAATTTGTGTTGCAGTTGTTGGTCTGTAGAATAATCTTGTGTACATACAAATTTTCACTGATGGAGATGATGCCTTGAAGCTACACTACATTGTGCATTGTTCCCTGGATGTAATTGATGAAAGAGTGAATAATCCGAAGAAAATTGGGTCAACTTTGAACGAAACATATCTTGGACTTCTTTACCCAAGTGAAAACTATAAAGTGTATGGATATTTGACAAACACTAAGGTGAAGTTTATTTTGGTCACAACAGATGAGAACCTGAAAGATGCAGATGTTAGGAGTTTCTTCAGACAGTTTCATGTTGCATATGTGGATGCTGTGTCAAATCCTTTCCATGTGCTAGGAAAGAGAATCACCTCATGTGCTTTTGCTGAAAGAGTTAGTACGATAGTGAGATTATTTGGGACATCAACGAAAATATAGGCTTCTCTATCCATCCTATTTGAGCTTCTCTCAAGTTTAGATGATTGGTTAAGGCGTTCCAGCTTATTGAATTTTAGCTTCTGTAGTGTCTTTACAATATTTTTTTTTTGCCTGCACTATGCAATGCATGCATATTCTTCATAGTAAGACTGTCATCTACTTTAAATTCACCCGATGGATATTTTTCTATTGATGATTTTGAAATATGAGTAGCTTGGAACTAAAATATGTTTGAAATTCGTGGAGGTTAATTTTGTCATTGGTCATGGGATAGGAAGACTGCAACACCTGGACTTTCTTTCGACTGTTGGTATAAATGTCACACATGAAGATAGCCTAAATCTGTGTCTTCAACGGATTTGTATCATATGTTTATCAAAAGGCATGCGATGATATGAAATTTATCCGTACAATTTTTATTTGGATTGGATTGACATATAGCTTTCTTATTGATATGTTGTGATCTTTTAAAAATTCTTTCTGGTGGAACATGTAACATGTATTTGCATAATTAACAAAAGGGTATAAGCCACGTTTTAATTGGCATGTACCTTATGAACCAAAAAAAAAAAAAAAACATTATAAAATTCAAAATTAGAAAAATCAAAACATTACAAAATACATAAATTTGTTTTTTATAAAAATCAAAATACAACAAATGGACGTTTTCATCATTCCTGAAAACAATAATGTTTTTACGATTTTACGCTAACTTGGTTTCTTGTGTCACTTTACGCCGTGATCAACGATGAAACAAGGGCACGCGCAACAACCACGACAAGAGGTATAAGCACACATTTTATTTTTACCTTGTCACATTTGTACTTCCTTCTCAATGACTATGTTTTTCAAACTTCTCACAAGTTTTTATGCAAGAATTGATACTAAGCTTTTTCAGGTTCAGAGCTGGTCGCATCTCATGACGAAGTGATTTTTGAGAATCACAAACTCTTTCCGTGAGACATTCTTTGTTGGGTAGCTTGAAGGAGCTTATCTTCATACATCTCATGGTGTTTTCAGTTACACAAGAAACTGTTCATAAACCCATTTGCCTCATGAATGTTTACCCTCATTTTTCCTTCAATGCACATTGATCATCCAAGATGAAGTCCACTTTCCATTGCCTTACTCTTCATGACTTTGCACACACCTATCTTTCTGAGTTGCATACATCTCTTTCCTATTTTCCATTTTGCCTTGCAAATAAAACCATGCAGTTCCCTTTTTGACAACTACATTACCTTGCTTTCTTTCATACATATTGTTTCTACCGAGATCTTTTCATCTATAGTCCTACCAATCATATTCTAAAAAATCGCATTGACTGATGTGAGATTCCTTAAGGCCCACCTTTCAACAAGTCTTGCCCCATCGACCTCAACACCTTATCTAGGATATAGACTAGAGTCCATTTGAGTACCTAAAGGCTTGCATGCCTTAATGGCAAGTTCTCTCGCTGACAATCATGGGAATACATCAATGTCCCTTGATCATCAGATCTTGCAAGTGGCTCGACATTAGCTCATTCATTCACACTTCGCAAGATGTACTCAGGTACCTTGGCACTCATTGACATCAATGATGAGTTGTCTCGCATTGGTTAATGACATTTATCAATGGTCGGTAATCCAATGACTTATCTTCATGCTCAACATCGACACATTCATTCGCATGACTAGAATTGTACCATCGGGTTTTGCAGCAGGTGAAGACTATACACTTTTCCATGACTCATCAGCAGTTACAGTAGCATGACTTCAGCTATATGAGATTACTACATTTACACTTTCATTCTTCCTCTTTTCCATGATTCATTAGCAGCAGTTCAGATTCCTCCACTTCACATTCTCTGATCCTGCAGTTACAACAGTCGCAGCCACAGTAACATTCACCTTTCACATGATTGTGTAGCAGTGACATCTTCCATGCTCCAGTAGCTGCATTATCCATATTCCTATTGCATAGTTCATCAAAATTTTGAGTAAGTGGAGGTATGTTGTTTTCTACTCTTTAATCATGCAATTCCTTACATGCTAGAGTGAATGAATTTGGAAAAATCCGTCACCATGCTCCCTTTCCTTTTCACTTCTATGACTCATGCCATGTTGCACGTGGACATTCAATCAATTCAGTTAGGGGGGGCAGGGGGGGGAACTATATTCGCTATCATCACTCCATTTTCCCACCACCATTCCATTTTTCGTCTCATTTACCATTTACCAACATTTTTTCTTCCAACGATACTCTATTGCACTTTGCCTCATAAGCATTGATATACATATTGGCATGATTCACAAATATGAAAAAAGGGCTTTCTTATACTTAGTGATGTATTCTTATTCCAGCAAGAAAATGGGTAAATTATTATCATAACAATGACAAAACAAATAACAAAATAAATGTTGTTTACACAAGAACCAACATTTTATTATTATAACAACAAGCAAGGGCCACCTATCATAACAATGACAAAACAAATAACAAAATAAATGTTGTTTACACAAGAACCAACATTTTATTATTATAACAAATGCTAGTACAATCGATCCATTTTGGTAAGCTTATTGTAAATTGTTAATGTAGATTTTCATTTCATGTACTGGTTGTTTCGATTTCATGTTATTTTGTTTAATTTGGAATGTGTTGCAAAGTGTGGTAATGCAGGAACAGTTGGATCTCCATATTTCACCATACATGATCTTTAATGGAGCATCCCACTTGCTAGTTTAATTGTTTCAGGAGATAGAATCAAAGTTCATCTTTTCTTTTCATGAGCCATTAATGAACATGTCCATCACCCGAGAAAGAGCTTTTGCTTGTTTATGAGTATTTCTTGTTTATGAATTTTTCTTGTTTATGAGTATTTCTTTCCATCTTTCGAATTGTGTGAAGATTGTTATTTTTAAAAGTGTGTTGGTTTCTAAATGGTTTTCTTATCTATACTAAATAGACATAGGAGCCTATCTGTTATCGGCACATATAGTGCATCAACTCTACTGATTACAAATCCCAGTTGATAATTTATGTTTGGTAATATATTATGCAAATAATTTCACCAACAAGCTCACTTACATGCATCCTTCCTAACACTCGGGGGTTTATGACCCAAGGTTCATCCAGAGTTAACCAACAAAACCCCAAAGATCCTACATATCAATATTTAGTCAAATATTGAAGAAGGTCTCACCTGAGATGCTATGAGAATCACTGAGACCATCTGGTCTCGTGTCAGATATTAGGGGATAACATAGACAAGGAATCCACTCGGAATATCATTCATTCATTTAATCATAATCCATTAATAGAGTAATTGTATAAATCATTTACACGACCATCCATTTAAATAATAATGTATATATTCATTAACAAAGAGAAATGAAAATTCATATTATCTCCATTATGCTCAAAATGCATACCAAACTAGATTTAGATTACATAGGAAATTACACTCTAGCAACTGTGGTTCATTCTATAAAATACTGCATTACAATGCATTATGTGTTCTCTTCTTATGCTCTTTCCTATTGACTGATTACAATACAGACTCAAAATAGGATTTTTTTCCAGACTTATAGAGGATTGTTACACAACATAAACTATCTCCATACAAAACTTAGACTAAAATATTACAAAACTTCGACAGACTCTCTCTTTTTCCAAAACTTGACTACTCTCTTTTCTTCTTTACTCCACCCTCTCGAGCGATCACTATTTTTGCACACTTCTTCTATTTGCATGCAACCCACATAACCTCCTTGGAGCGTGGAAATCCTAATGAATTTTACATATCAACCATCATTTTCTCCACGATCTCTCGTGTTAACTTCGTTCATTACTCGAGAATATTCTCTAAGATCTTCTTTTGATTAAACTTGCATGCAATATCTTTCCAATATTATGGACATAATACAAAACCTGAATGCCATGTGCCTTCTTTCTTTTGTCGCACAACTTTTGATATGTGCACACAAAACTGTTGTGTGCGCAAGCTAATATATGCATGTGTGCAACTTACCCAAAACCTTGGGTGCTAACATATATATTATGGTCCAAAATAACTTTCTACATTTCATCACTTTACACAATAATCTAATAAGTTCTTCATGTACCTCAATACTTCCTCGTAGTTAATATATATATATATTTTTTAAATTTCCTTCACAACTAATGTATCTTGAGAGGGAAGCATTAACTTCCACTAACAGTTAATCATGGTGAACCATGTTCGACTAACAATAGTCAATCATAACCAATCATAGTAAACTAGAGTCAATCATATTCAACCATCATAAGCCATGATTATCCATAGTCAACAAGGTCAAACCATAGTCAACCATTATCAACCAAGAAATCCTGGTTTACTATGGTTAACCATGGTCAATAAAAGTCAACCATAATCGACATTGTCAACCATATTCAACTTTATGCAACCATACTCAACCATACTCAACATGCTCACCTAGAGTCAATCATAGTTTACCATAATCTATCATGGTCATCCATAGTGAATGATAGTCAATATGGTCATCCATAGAGAATGATAGTCAATATGGTAAACCATAGTCACCTACAATCAAATATAGTCAACTATGATTAATTATAATAAACCATGGTCAACATAGTCGACCATGATTAATTATAGCTATAAATTAAGGGCAACCATAGTCAACCAAAATGAACTAAAGTCAAACATAGTCAAATATGATTAATTGTAATAATCTATAGTTGAAAACATAGTTATCAACCATGATCAACGATGGTTAGCCACAAATATCTTTACTCAAATAATTTCAATTCTAATACTAGTATAGTAAAAGGTGGAAAACTTGATTTGTAAATGGATAAACCATAGTTAATCATAGTTAGCCATCATAAATCATATATAATTTAATATACTTTCCATAATTAAATATAGTAAAGTATGATTAATTATAATAAATTGTATTTAACCATAATCCACCAAGATCACCCATGATTAACTATAATCAACAAAGATCCATCTTAACCCTAGATCTATCAAGCATTGAGAGGGATCAAATCTCTCAAGGTGAAAATATTTAACCTTTCCTCAAGTTTGGTACTCTAAAAAAGGTTTTCACCTATGAAATTTGATCCCTCTCGATGCTTGATAGATTCGGGGTTAAGATGGATATATGTTGGTTTAATACATTAATATTAAAATATTATAAAATAATAATATTATAAAATATGTTAAAAATTATTAATATATTTTATAATATATTACAACCTCTGTAATCACTATATTGTTTTCGTGATCTATTAATTGAAGCTAGGGAAAATCGAAACAAAAAAAATTCAAATCAATAAATATTTTTTAGTATATTGAAATACTTTATAATATATTAATATTTCTTTTCCACAAAAACTAGTAAATTTAATTATAAAAAAGGGCATGACCGAAATCGCTGAGGGGTTACAAAGTCTTTCAAATTTTTGTCCAATTCGGGGCTCATGTAATCCACTACAACAAGATACAAATGAATGATTCATACACTCAAATGAAAAATTCACAAAGAACAACTTTACTAAATATAATCGGAAAATGTTTTTTGAGGATAAATTAACATGTTGGGGAAGAGATCTCCTTTTTTACTAACTTGTGGGCTTGACTGTGTGTTACCATTGATGACGATGTTACACCTTATTTCTTATTCTTTTTGACTACTCTCCAATCTTCAATTGTAGATGTTAGAGAATTTGTGATGTCTATGTTCCATGTATTGCCTTGATGTGATACTTCATTTGTTTCTTGAACCAGAACCTCAACTTCAATAGCATGATATTCCCTGCATGTTGAATACTGGGGGGATCGTTGGACCTAAAGTCCCTTATCTAATGCCTTAACTTCATCGACCTCATCTTCCAAACTTACAATAGGAATGGAGTTTATGTGAACGTTCCTTTCTTTACCCAAATCTAGAGAAGTTGGATCCTCTTTTAGCTTCTGAGGTGTTTCTTGCAACATTTCAGGTTTCTTGATAATCTAAGATGGGACCTTGACATCCTCTATTGTAGATTTTAAATTTTCCAATGGAGGATCTAGATCTAAAGATTCCTCATTGGATGGAGAGACATTGGATTTCAAAGGATCCTCTTTGGACTCCTCCTTGGGAGGGTCATCATATAAAGAATATTCCTTGGAAATAAGCTAATGATCAATGTGGGAACCAACCTACCAAGTTGACTTACACTTCTTTTGAGCTTTCTTAAGACCCTCGAGGTATTGGGATTCCAAGTTTCCTATGTCAAAACAGGCTCAACATCATAAATAATTTTTGTCATAATCCAACTTTTGGGTCCATGAATAGTTATCCCTTGTCAAGATGATTTCAAGAGGAACCCCTTTGTTGAAATCCATTTCTACACAAATCCAAGAGTACATGACGATGCTGCAGTTTTTTGTTTCAAGGCTTATAAAATGAAATCATCCTAAAGAATTACTGATGACCTGGAGAGAGGATAATCCCCAAAAATGTAGGGGAAGATTTGGGAGCCTAACCCAAACAGGAGTAGAAGATTTAACGAATCTTTTGAAGGATCAAATAAAGGACACCAAGGCTTCATATATAAAGTGGAACTACCCCAGAAATAAGGGACAGAGATAAAGATCAAATCTTTATCATCTTGAAGATAAAACTCAATAATGGAAAACCCTTGAGCACAGGGATGGATGAAAACATCACCTTTCAAAATTGGCAACCAAGATATCGAAATCTAGTTGTGGATATAAACAATATGAGGCCATAGAACATTAAAATGACAGATTAACATTGTGGAGCTGAGACAAGATAATTTGGAAATAGTATTCTTCCTCATAGGGATGGAAGGATCCAAATCCTCTTGCACCAAAAAATACGGAGGAAAATTGTTCCTCTTGACTACATCACAGAAAGAGCTGACATGGATGGTAGCAGAACCAGAAGGTGAACCCTTAAGAGGGAAAACTAATGACTCACCAGAGGATCGGAGGCTTGGAGAAGAATATTTGAGGCTTGGATTTGGCCACTGGACAAAGGAGATGTCATCACTAAGGAATGAAATAAAAACAAAAGAGATCAGAGGGTGTAGAACAACCCTAAGCAATCATATGGGAAGCTAGGGATAAAACCTAGTCACTGAGGCCAAAGAGCATAGAGGAATTGTCATCACGATGATGTTTTGGTGTTCACAAGAATGACATGTTATTATAATAAAATGATTATATTAAATCCTATGCTACAAAATATATTAATATTATAAAATATATTAAAATATTTCATATATATATATATATATATATAGATAGATATATATATAGATAGATAGATTGATAATTTTTATTTTATTTTTTATTATTTCACTGAGAGGTTCTATACAACCCAGTATGGGGGATATGTTCATGTAACATAATGCATTAAAATAATAACCAACATAGATCGATATTAACCCTGAATCTATCAAGGGTTGAGAGGGATCATATCTCTTGAGGTGAAAACCTTTAACCTTTCCTCAAGTTTCCACTCTAAAAAAGGTTTTCACCTCAAGATATTTGATCCCTCTTGACACTTGATAGATATGGGGTTAATATGGATCTATGATGTTTTAACACATTAATAATAAAGTATTAAAAAATATTGATATTATAAATTTTTTATTTAAATATATTAATATATTTTATGATATATTAACCTTCGTAACTACTACATTGTTTTCATGATCTATTTTTGTGATCTATTAATTGAAGCTAGGGAAAATCAAAACAAAAAATTTCAAAACAATATACAATTTTTAATGTATTAAAATATTATATATATATATATATATATATATATTGTAAATTAAAAAACTTGTATTAACTTAGATAACTGAAAGACATACATGATCTCCATAACTTGTATTAACTTAGATAACTTAGATAACTTAGATAACTTGTATTAACTTAGATAACCAAAAATGGAAATCGGGACCAACTCCATGCCCTTCTTTTCCAAAATACCGAGAGTGTTTTCAAATGTGTCAATAACTAGGGTCATAAAATATAGGCCATACTAAACAGTTCTTTAAGCATGAAAGCTCTCCAAAACTAGTCCTAACATATATAAATAAAATTCGACGAGGGAGCTAACAGAAATAGAAATCCATATGCTAGCTGTGCCACCATTGCCATCATTCTGTGGATTCTGGTGCTAGGCTGGAGCAAAGTTTTATGGTTGGCCGCATTCCGGGAAACAATTTTGAGTAAGCTCACATGATATAATGAAAAATAAAGAATCCAATCTACGCTTGATGTTCTCATGACATAACAATTGATCTGCAGTGCCCTTGTGAATGTCTAGGAGTAAGTGCAGTTGTTCCTTTGAAATAATTTGACGCTGGATTTCTTCTTGCTGAGGAGGGGTCTTTGAGAGCCCTGCGCTTTCTTAAAGAGAATGCATAAGATGATATTACTCCAATGTAGGATATCCCTAGTTTTCCTCTCGTCAACTGTGTAGAGAGGGATGTATCATGGCTTCAGTAGCAACTAAGGATTGAGAAAGTTGATCATGGGTAGTCTGGGGATGAGAATTGGGCATGGAAGGCCTTTCCTACTGGAAATTCATCTCATGGATCATCACAGAAGAGTACATAGGGTAATGGGGTTGTTTATAAGATGAAGTATCCTCCATAATGTGGAAATCCAAATTTTCCTCTCCTTTGTCAGAGTCTAATGTTGACATGTCTGTTGAAGGAAAGGTTGGAGATGGGGGTGGGCTTGGTAAGCTTGTAGGAGAATTGTGAGTGCGTCGAAAATATTCCATAGAGAGATGATATTTTGGACCATGTATGGACTGACCCCACTCTCGAGGCATGGTTAGAGTATGAAATTCAGAGAGCCAAGGAGGATGGAAACAAACCAGAAACAAGAGACCATAAAAGAAAATTTGTAGAGAAACTAGACACGTGAGGAAAATGGAGACGAAATAATTATCAAAATCCTCAGGAGAGGATTGGGAAATGTTATCATTTTCACACTTTGAAGGTGCCATAAAATCAGAGTGGAAATTGTCCTGAAGTAGAGTACAAACTTTAATTGCATTCACCATCATTCCAATCTAGATAAATAACAATCCTCTTGTGCAAGAGCCCTCAACTATCACCCCTGCATTAATTCCCATTGTCAAGTATCGCATCATCAGGTGGGAGGTGGTGGAATATTTCTATGTGTTCATGTATATTCATGGAAAAGTGTCACCCCATCCAGGGAGTTGCAATCCAAATGAGCCAGTTCTAAGAAGTGTTCAAACAAAAGGAGAATTGATCTGGAGTTGGGATCTATGCATATGTCTTCTCCTTGTTGATTGACTCATGCATGCTAATTTGTATGTGAATTTTTTCACTTCTCTACAAACATGTGAAGGGACACGAATAATTTATGGCTTAAGGAGGGAATTGAAGAGATCCAACCATCTTACAAGACATCATCTTGGAGAGATTTTGGCAATCTATGAACCATGCTGAATTTTGGTTGCGAGGGAAATGATGACCTTGGAGTCCCCTTCTATTATTAGTTGTTTTAGGCCCATTTGAGAAGCCAATTGTATTCCTCTTATTACACCCTAGAGATCTATTGAGTTGTTTGTGTCAAATCCCAAGTTACCAACCATAACATTCATAATTATTTCCTCACTGTTTTGGATTACTACACCAAATCTTGTCGAGATAGGACTACCTCTAGAAGCTTCGTCAAAGTTTACATTGAAGAATCTAGGTGGAGGAAATTTCCATGTGATTGGGATTTGAGTGGAAGAGTGGCTAATATTGGGGTGGGGGTGGGGCATGGTTGGGATAAGGTGAATATTCCACTGGGATAGTATAATGATTTCATTTGGATTGCTTTTGAGGTCTTCTGGCTACTATTATTGTGATATGATGGTTTCTTGAGTGTCATGATATATCCTGGACCAAACTTGAGCAATGGAAGATGGATTTGAGAGAAATATCCTTCTGTTTCGCTCCTTCCAGACATTCTATACCATAAAACCCAACAAAATATGACAAATTTTGTTGAGGGTCGGAGTATGGAAGGCTATGAACCTCCACTTCTTAATTGTGTCAATAATGTTGTCTCTGAATCGATCTCTTTTTCTCATTATTTGAGCCACCTTCTCCCATATTTATGTGCTAAAGGGTAAATGGTTTATAAGGTGAAATTTTGTTTTCTCTTGTTGCATGTAGAGTGGTGTAATACCCCAAGGACGTGCCCCAATTGTATTATGAATTGTAATTATGTTTTATAGGTTGGTGAGCCAAGTGTATATAAGTTGGTGTGCTTATGTGTTTATTAGGCCAGAGAGCCTAAGTGTTAAAGGCCAGGAGACTCATTTTGTATATGTAATCATGCAGATTATTAATAAAATATAAACATCGCTGCGTGTAGACCGACCACAAAGAAAGAGTGATGGGGGACTAAGCTTCCACAAGGCTGGGTAAGGGAGAGGGGTCTGAAAGTTTGGGAGAGGGGATAGGATTAAGAACTTAAGTCCTTAAGAATAATATTTTAGTATTATTCGAAAGCTATATGAAATTTATGTTTTATCCTAAGTCTTTGGAAGGACAGGTGACTTCCAAATGAGGAAGAGCATGCTTCATGGGTGACATGTGTCGACCCAGGCACATGCAATTTAATCTAGGAAATGAGCAATGTTGGTAGTTGGTCCTGCCATTCTCCCATCCTCCGCCCAATTTCGATGTTCGTCCTTCACCTGAACCATTTTTCCACTGCGTTGGATCTATTCATACCCTCACGCACTGGAAACCAGTGGTAAACCCATGAAATGAGCCATGTCTCCTATGTTGATTGCTGAGAAGAACGACACATCCTTGAATTGTTGAGCCTTTCTATGTCTTAGCATCTGTTAGTTACTATTTTTGGAGTCCATACCCATTTTCCCAGTAGGTTGTTGTGGCCACGCAGATCCTTGACTGGGCGTGGCTTGCTTCCATTGTATGTTCATTTCCGAGCCTTGTTGTTGTGTCCTCACTATGCTGGAACTGGTTGAAGAAGCGGGTTTCCAGGCCCGTGAACAACACTCTCTCCAGGTGAGAGAGGTGGTTATGGTCGAAGATGAAGGTTGTCAATCCTGTGAGAAACTCTCTCGAGGTGAGAGAGTGTGCTGAGGAAGTGAGATCTCCTAGAAGGAGTCCTATAGCTACTATAGATCTCTGATAATTCTAGTCCGGCCTATTGCTAAAGCCCAAGGCAAGGGAGGTAAAGTTGTCGATGGACTGTAGGAAAATGAAGGTGTACACTCATGGGGTGGGACAAACATGTGGGGAATGAGAGTCTGTGAGCAGTGGGCGTAAGTGACTCCTGGAAGAGAATCCTTCCTCTATAACTATGTGGCTTCCCTATTGACATATTGACCTTGCCTAGCCTAGGAATCCCTTGCCGGTGGAGCTTAGTCCCAGCTCGAGGGTGACCTACTGCTGAGAGTGATGAGCAACGCGGTCTAAGGCTGGGAGGTTCATGGAAGGTTTTCATTCAGTTGGTGGTGTTACTCTAGTGGAAAATATAAGTATCAGTCTATGCTTAATATTATGTTATGCATGTCAGTGATGTTTGAATATTATCATGTATTCCATTGCGTATAAGAATTATTGTTAATTCCATTGATTCTGTATAGTAGCAGTAATTATGTGATGACTCTATGTTAAGTGTTTAATATTCATTTAAATGCATGTTATATAAGTGTATACTCAGCAGTGGTAGAAATACCCAGCCTATGTGTTTTCCTTGAATGTTATAGTTGGTATCAGAGTTAAGTGAGACTCTGAGTAGTGGCATTTTTCGGCCTGATTGGTGGTCGAGGATGTTACAATTTGGTATTAGAGCCATGGTTTCAACGCTGAGCCTAGATGGGCCGGATAAGTGGTCTTTGGAGCCAATGTTTTGAGTGGAAATCATGTTAAGAGGAACCAATTTTGCACCTCAGAAACATTTTTGAGTGCCAAGGGGCTACTTGGCCTTGTTATGAAGCTCAGGAGTAGTAGTGGTAGAATAAACCGTATTCAACGTGGTATTTGGCCAGAGAGAGAGAGAGAGATCAACACTTGGGGTGTGGACCGTAGGATCTGTTCTAAAGGAAAGGAAACCCATTTTCAACCATTATATCTAGAGAAAGTGAAGAAGGGATAACCTAGAAGCACTTCAGACTTCACGATGTCGGAGAAGCTTGATGCAAAGGTAAGTGAAAGGCCGAAGTCCCGAAGCTCCGAAGTCCAAAAAATATCTAATCATAGATCCGGGGAGAAACCCTACCATTGGATATCACGACAAGTCGTGATTTTGGAGTTCAATGATTGGGAGAAGAAGGATGTGCTGAGGCACAAATTTCTAAAGTTGAAATGTAATGTACCTCAAAAATCATCATAAAAATAAATAAATTATTTGTACAATTATCCTTGCATATTTTCGAATTCAAGTAATTAAGTCTCCTGTTATAAAGCTTGAGTCTGAAAATTTGTTAGAGACCTTACTGTCATTGATTGGCTTTACTATGCGACTTAAAACTTCCTACCCACTGATACAATAATGTATACTCCTCCCTTCAATGTTATTTAAAGTCTTGTAAAACTTACGAGTACATTATTATTTGATGATGCCTATAACACCAGTACATACTTAACTATACAAGTGACTTGTAAACATGTCTGTTACTTCCATACCTCTAACCGGAATGAAGATTCTCCAATGTTCTTTTACCAGTCCATTCATTATATTAATAGAGTTGTTCCCATAGCAATAAGTTTCTTCTAGGTTCCTACAACTTTGTGAAGAAATAGAGGTCAATCGGGCTTCGGTGATCACATGTGCCGAACGAAACAGAGGATCTTGTTGTTTACCGAAATTTGAAATACGGAATGAGTGTGGCCAACATTTCGGGGTTTCGAGATTCAGGATTTCGTGAGTGCAAGTGCCCAAACAACCACATATACAAACCTCCAAAATGCGAAAAAGGAAAGGTGGGTCCCGTACTTCAGGATTTCGGGGTTCGGAACTTCACGAGTTCCGGTGTCCAAACATTGACATACAAAAATTTTTGAAAAGCGAAAAGGAAAAGGTGAGACCCTCATTTCAAAATTTCGGGGTTCGGAACTTCGCGAGTTCTGGTACCCAACCTCAACATGAACAAACTTCCAAAATGCGATCGAGCACAAACAATTCCCGAAATTGCGAAAAGAAACGAGGAACTAACATTTTTGGATTTAGGGATTCAGGTTTTCAGGTTTTCAAATATGAAACAACAATACACTACAACTCTCGAATTTTGAAAGGTGAAAGGATGTGGGACCACCACTTCGGGATTTCGGGCTTCGGGGTTTTGGGGTTTCGAAAGTTAACATCTAACATAAAACAACTTTCGAAAATGAAAAAGGTGATTAGTACTTTGAGAATTCGGAGTTAGGGATTTCTCGGGTACAACGACCAACATCAGCACACAACAACTCCCGAAATTGCGAAAAAGACTAGCACTTCGGGATTTCAGAGTTCGGGTTTTCACGAGTACAGAAGCCAAGAATCAATAGATACAAACCTTTGAAATGCAAAACCAAGGGAAGGTGGGATCCGTACTTTGAGGTTTCATGGTTCAGAACTTCGTGAGTTTCGGTGTCCAACAACATCATGAACAAACCTCCGAAATGCAAAAGAGAAGAAAGGAGAGACCTGTATTTCGGGGTTTCGGGGTTCAAAATCTCGCAAGTCCCAGAGTCCAAATATTTCAAAAAGGAGAAAAAGAAAAGTGGGTCCCGCATTTCAGGATTTTGGGATTCGAAATCTCGCGACTTCAAAATCCAAACATCAAACACAAACAAATCTTGAAATTGCGAGAAAGAAAAGAACGTTGGAAAACACTTCGGGCTTTCAGGGTTTGGGGTTTTAGAAGGCAACCATAACACACCACAATTCCTGAATTTCCAAAAGGTGAAAGGGTGTAAGACCAATTCTTTGGGATTTCAGGATTTGGGGTTTCAAATGTCAACAACAACACACAACCATCCCCGAATTCTGAAATCATAAGGACTTAAGAATTTTACACGCACACAAGGTACAAAAGGATAAAAGTTTTCTGTGAGATAAAACTCTAAATTCGTCATAGACCTCGACTACAAAAAGGGGTAGCCCATTCTCAAATGAAAGGAAAACAAGGAAAGCAAAAATCCTCCGAAAGGCGTCGATTCTCAAGATTGTTTTAGCATCCAAAAACAAACGAAAAAGGGGTTTTCCAAAATTCATTAACTCCCGAATTTTGTAATTCTATACACATCTAGCATATGGTTGCATATTGTTATAGCATATTTTTAGATACATAGCATCGGATAAAACATTCGAACAGAAAGTGGGAAGAAATCGTTACAAATCCGATTTAATCAGGTAAAATACACCAGATGCAAAAAGGTCATATAGACAGAGAATGTAACTTATTCCAGTTTAAATTCAAAAGATGCATAACCTCAAAAGACATAACCATTCATAATAGAGAGGGGGAAATTAACATATCTGAGTCTAATCTGTGGGAAGACAAAGGGAACAAACATGTTCCTCCCAACCATAGAACAGGGCAGCCAAATCTACTTGCCTGATTCACGCCCTAGCCTGACCATGAATCCATGAGGGAGAACTTGGAAACTCCTCCTCAACAATGTCCTTCAATTCCAACAGTTATCCTTTTGCCTCACACTTACTCAACAATGCTCATAACAACAAGGCACTTTTTCTTTCAGCAGGCTCCTCTTGCCTCACACTCAAACCACAATGTTCATAACAGCAAGAGAGCTCAAAAATATTTCCCAGCATACTTGGCAACGTCTTGCCTCCTCGCATATGCTATTTATCAATTTTTTTTGCCTAGGTCTTTTTCCCTCCTTTGGGGATTTTCGCAGCTTTCTTAATCCATGATTTTCAGGGGCTTCCAGTGGCCAAATCTCTGATTTTCCACTTCTCATAATCAGCCTAGAGGCAGTTCCAACATGTTCCCCCACTCATGAAGTCATGGTTAGCTGATTTTAACATGGTTGTTCCATTTATCCTCCTGCAATTAATATAAATATTATTTTGTGATACAAGTGTCATAGTCAAGTAGTTAGTTGAGTCCAAACAGATCTCTTCCCAACAGTCACAATAATTAAATACAATTATTAAATTCGAAATTTGAAATTGCCATAAATGGCAAAATTTTTCCAGATTCGAATTTGCCAAAAATGGAAATAAATTTCCAGCCTATAAAAATAAATATTTTATTTTTGGGGATGTCACACCGAAGCTCTAAGGTCTCAGAAGATATCTACGTTGTATATCTAAGCGTATATCTTGACTGTTAGATCAAGCAAAAGAGAAAATCATAATTTCGACATTCGGGAGAATTAAAGTATGTTGAGGGGAGAACTTTAAAAGTCCAAAGTTCTAAAGAGAGAGTAGGTGTGGTGGGGCCATATGAAGTCACCATAGGTGTTGTGGACCTTCCTATACATGCCATGTGCCACCATCAGGGTTGGCGACTTTTGTACTATGTGGACTCGGGGGAAAGAAGTTCAGAATTTCAGAATGTGAATGATGGAAAGGAAGAAAGTGTGAGAAATTTAAAATTTATGAAGCTGTGAAGTTCTGAAGCTCCAAAATTTTTAAGTATTGAAGCTTCAATGACAAAAATTCCATAGCGAGTGTCAGCCATTGGATGGTGGGTAGATGTGGACCATTGATCCACCCTAGTTCGCGAGTTCTGTAGTCACAACTCGAGAGATAATTGTGTTGCGTTTTGAAACTTTCCGAAGGTCGAAGGCCTAAGTAAGCACATTTTGATCTAGCATTTGGTCATGGCTCATGATCACATAGGTTGAGACCTGAGATAAAGGGGCTAATGCCTGAAAATTATTACACAGTAGAGAAGAGCTTGAAAAGACAATGAAATTGAAATTCTTTCTTAAATCAGTTTGGTTTTGAATGTGAGGAATTTGTTAAGGAATGATGGCCTCACAAATTCTGGTTGTCTTCACATTGTGTTTGTAGAAGTTTAGAGAGTGCTAGAACCAATTAGAGTTGCCATAGAGTGCAAATAAATGGAAGAGGCGTGGATTTCTTCTAGTTCAGAGAATGAAATAAAAGGAATGGATGTTCACTTGGGAGTTGAAGGATCGAACTCCAATGAGCATGGAGAAGAGATGGATAAGGAAGGGAATATGACGAAAATCATTGAAATATTACAGAAATATTCCCAGGTTCACTGAGCTCATGATAACAACAAGCTCATGAAAGCTAGGGATCAACATGGAGAATTCAACTTGAAGTTGATGCAGAGCGTGGAAATGATCGAAAATAAATTAGAAAAGGAGAGTGACTTGAGAAAAACAGGGAGTTGTAGGACCCCTGAGAGGAAAAAAAGATCAAGGAGTGTTAGTAGGCATCGACGTCGCTCCCCAAAGAATTCCAGTAAGGAAGCATGTAGTAGTTCAAGCCCATCTCCTACCAGAAAACATAGGAGGTCTGGAGTGGATGAAATGAAAGGAGAAATGAATAGGATTAAGCCTCCTACGTTTGATGGAGAGCACCAGAAGGAGGAATATGTCGAAACATGGTTGTTTGGCATGGGGAAGTACTTCCAACTGTAGAATTATTCCTCTCATGCAGAAGGAAGAATTGCGATGTATCAAATGAAACAAAAGGCATCCATGTGGTTGGATCAACTTGTTCAGGTGAAGCACATTAGAGAGAAGGATATTACTTGGAAATAATTCAAGAAATATTTTGAGAAGAAATATTTGACTAAAATATATTATGACAGAAAGATGAAAGAGTTCTTTGAACTTAGGCTGGGTAGCATGACCATTGATGAATACGAGCGAAGATTTTTGGAATTGCTGAAGTATGTTATTTTCATCAAGGATGAGACTGTCAAGATTCAAAGGTATCTAAGTGGATTGCCACCTTCCATTGGTGACAAGATTCAGTATGATAAACCTAAGACTATGGAAGAAACAATAAGGAGGGTGAAATGATTATATGAACAACAAAGAGAAAAACCTACTTTTCAGAAGGCTTGGGAAGACAAGAAGTATTTCAAGATTGATAAGAGGAAGAAGGAAGCTAAGACAACCTTTTTTAGAAACAATCCTCAAGGAAAAACATCTTTTAGAGAGCTCAGGAAGGCTGAAGTGGGTGGGAAATTGCCAAGATAGACACCTATGGAGTGTTGGGGTTGTAAAAGAAACCATAGGTATAGAGATTTCCCCCATAGAAATGATACAGTGAGATTTTTCCACAATGTATAACAGGTTGGAACAATGGAAGACATAGGAAGTTTAATATCAGATGCACATGATTGAAGTGAAAGGTATGATCAACAACCATGCCTTTACTATTTTAATTGATTCAGGGGATAACCATAGTTATATATATCCTAGAGTGGTGGAAAGTTTGCAATTGTTGAGAAGAAAACATGGAAAATATTGGTTAGTGAAAYTGGCTACATGAACCAAGAGAAAGGTTATGAAATCAGTTAAGTCTTGTCCAGTGGACTTGAATGGACCGAGCACAAAGGCTAAATTGARAATTCTGCCTTTAGGCTCTTATGACTGTCTAATTGGGATGGACTAGTTGGACCAACACCATGTCATCTTGGATTGTCGTAATAAGGAACTCACTTTCCCGGATGAGGAAGGAAATCAGAAAACATTCCAAGGAATTCCTAGAGTTGTTGTTGTTAGAGAAATATCAGCAATCCAGCTAAAGAAGTGCTTCAGGAAAGGATGTCAATTATTTGCAACCCACTTGGAGGAAGAACCTGAGGATAAGGTGTCAAATATCAAAGACCATGTGGTACCAAAGGAGTTTGATTATATATTTTAGGAGGTACACAGACTACCTCCGAAAAAAGATATTGACTTCTATGTAAACTTGATTCCTGGAGCAACTCCAGTGTCGAAAGCTCCTTACTGAATGAGTACACCAGCGCTGAAAAAACTGCAATTGCATCTTGAGGATATCCTAAGGAAGGGGTATGTATGCCCAAGCATGTCACCTTGGGGTGCCCCGGTCCTATTCATGAAGAAGAAGGACAGGATGTTGAGATTGTGTATCGATTTCAGACAGTTGAACAAAGTGATTGTTAAGAACAAGTATCCTCTACCGAGGATCGATGATATTTTTGAACAATTGAAGGATGCTAAGATATTTTTGAAGATAGACCTCAGGTCGGGATATTACTAGGTAAGAATAAAGGATGAATACATCAGTAAGACCACCTTCATAACAAGGTATGGTCACTATGAATTCATAGTGGTGCCATTTGGGTTGTCAAACACACCTGCTGTTTTTATGTGCCCGATGAATGGTGTATTGAGGGACTATCTCGACAAGTTTGTCATAGTCTTCCTGGATGACATTATGGTGTATTCCAAGTCAGAGGAAGAGCATGAAAAACATATGATGATGGTGTTGCATGTGCTAAGAGAGCACCAACTGTATGCCAAGTTGAGCAAGTGCTCATTTTATTAGTATCAGGTCCATTACTTGGGGCATATTATTTTGAAGGATGCGATAGTTGTAGATTCTGAGAAGACAGAATCCATCAGAGAATGGTCAGCGCCAAAGAATGTTACATAATTCAGATCCTTTGTGGGTCTAGCTGGATATTACAAAAGATTCATTGCAAGGTTCTCAAGGATAGCTCACCCTATCACTTCCTTGCAAAGGAAGGAGGAGAAATTTTAGTGGACAGAAGAATGTGAGAGAAGCTTCCAGTGATTGAAGAAACTATTAACTGGTGCTCCAATCCCAAGGATCATAGACCCAAATGAATATTTTGTGGTGTGCACAGATGCATGCAAAGAAGGACTGGGAGGATTCCTCAGTCAGAATGGATTCTTAATATGTTATGAATCCAGGAAGTTGAAAGAACACAAAACACACTACGCAACTCATGATTTGGAGTTGGAGTCCATTGTTCATGCTCTGAGGAAATGGAGACATTACCTCATGTGAAGGAGGTTTGAATTGAGGACATACCATATCGGTCTGAAGTACTTGTTTGATCAGCCAACCTTCAATGCTAGGAAGAGTAGGTGGTTGGAATTTCTCTGTGAGTACGATTTTGATATCAAGCATATCAAAGGGAAGGAGAATAAAGTGGCTAATGCACTCAATAGGAGAGTACACGAATTACATTCTACAACCATTAGCATGTATCAAACTGATATAAAGGGTAGAGTTTTGGAAGCTGCAAGAACAAACTTGCAGTACAGGGAATTGGTAGCGAAGCTGCAACAAGGTAAGATGTTGCAAAGAGTGGAAGATTATAGGCTTAGAGTTGATGGAACACTCCTATACAAAAACATAGTTTATGTACCTAATGTCCAGGTTTTGAAACTTATGATTTTGAATGAAATGCATAATGTGCCTTATGCAGGGCACCCTAGATATCAAAAAACTGTGGCAACAGTCAAGAGCCATTACTTTTGGCTAGGTATGAAGAAATAAATTGTTGAATACATCGCCAGATGTATGGAATGCCAGAAGGTTAAGGCTGAGAATAGACACCTAGCAGGGTTGCTACAACCTTTGTCCATTCTTGAGTGGAAGTGCAAAGTGGTGACAATGGATTTCATCATAGGATTGCCCAGGAGTGGCAAGCAACATGATTCAATCATGGCGGTGGTGGACAAGCTTGTAAATTATAACCTTGTACAATGTCTACTGTAAACATATATTCAAAAAAGAACAAAAAAGATACATTGGCAAATACAAACATTACACACAGTTTTTTCCCCTGGAAACCCAAACCGGGAAAACCAACATATATTATATTCATTCATTGTGTTACATTGTTTACAATACAATATACATATAGGAGCCAACGACATCCAAAACCCTAACCCAATGATCTGGATTAGTCCAAAACCCTAATTTCTTAACTGGAAATAGGAAACCATTGAAAAAAAACCATGTGCCGAAAAAACCACCTAAATACATGACACGTTTCCCGAGGTAGGTGTCACGTTTCCTGAGGTAGATTTTTTTTTTCCAGGGGCACTGCCCTAGGACCCCTGCGTAGGGGGCTCCACCCCCCTGCGTGCCTGGCACATATGCTCAGACACTACTACTCATGCAAAGAATATAACTCATACCCAACATTCTCCCACTTGTTGTTTTCTTTGCATACAGGGGGTTATAGGGTTACATAGTAAAAAATCCAGGGAAACAATGCCCATGGATCCTCTACACCAAGAGAACTTCTCAGTGCTCATAGATTTTGTTAATGAGTCTGCAACATTCTTCAAAGTGTCCACCTTCATCAGTGATACTTTCTTTTCTTCAATCATGTCTCTCACAAAGTGATATTGAACATCAATGTGCTTTGTCTTTGAATGATAAGCAAGGTTCTTCGCCAGAAAAATTTCACTCTAACACTCACACTCTATCCTTACAGCTTGTTGTACCAACCCAATACCCGAACACAATCTTTGTAACCATACTACTTCCTTACTTGCATGACTGGCTACCATGTATTCAAATTCTGTAGTTGAAAGTGCCACTACAGTCTGTCTTTTGCTCATCCAACTTGTTGCTCCTCCAAATAGGTTAAACACATACCCACTTGTAGATCTCCTATGATCCAAATATCCAACCCATTCTGCATCCACAAATCCATGTACATCGACCACACTATCCAATCCCGGTCTTCCTTCATAGCACAATCCATAGCTAGCAGTGCCACGCAAATACCTGGAAACCATTTTTACTGCTGTCCAATGTTCCTTCCCTGGTTTTGACATATACCTGCTCAAAACTCCCACTGCATGTGCAATGTCCAGTCTAGTACAGACCATTACATACATCAAACTGCCAACTGCACTCGCATATGGAACATGATACATGTCCTCCTCTTCTTCATGTGTCTTGGGACATTGATCCGCAGATAACTTTACACCAACAGGAATAAGAACCTTGACCGATTTACATTCCTGCATATTAAACCTCTGCAATATTGTCTCAACATATTTTCTTTGATTTAACTAGATTTTTCTCTTTTTTCGATCTCTTTTAATTTCCATGCCCAAAATGAATTTTGAAGCACCAATATCCTTCATGTCGAATTTAGAGGACAACTGAGTTTTCACATCTTGGATAATCTCCTTGTTGTTTCCTATCAACAACATGTCATCCACATACAAGACCAAATAAATCAAATGATCACCAATT
>SNQJ01S0002644.1:454398-469383 GCA_010110895.2 Picea sitchensis
TATGAAGGAAAGTGTTTTACCTCAAAAAAAAATAAAATTATAACAATTGAAATGAAAATTCAATATCCTCCAACAAACTTCATTCACCTAAAAAAATCATTTAGAAGAATTGAAATGAAAATTCAATATATTTCAACAAACTTCAATAGCTAATGGTAGATTCTCCTGAGAACAACNTCACAAATTAGAATTATAAAATTTATATGAAGGAAAGTGTTTTACCTCAAAAAAAAAAAAAAATTATAACAATTGAAATGAAAATTCAATATCCTCCAACAAACTTCATTCACCTAAAAAAATCATTTAGAAGAATTGAAATGAAAATTCAATATATTTCAACAAACTTCAATAGCTAATGGTAGATTCTCCTGAGAACAACCAAAATGGAAATTCAATATCCTTCAACTACATACAATTTCCAATTTATTATTCAAATTTTAAATTTTAAAAAGGATAAGTTTACTTATTTTATTTTTTGGATTTTTTTTTGGTAATATTTAAATTGATTGATAAAATTCTAAAATTGTGTGTGTGTTTTTTTTTAAATTTTATTTTTAAATAAATAAATGAATTTAATTTTATGAAAAATCTTATTAAGTCTTATTTAAATTGATGGATTAATCAACCTTTTAATCATAAATTATAATAATATTCTATATTTGAATAATAAGAAAACAAATACCATTTGATATTTGATGTGTTTTCCATTTGTATCTTTAGTTTATTCTTTTATTCTACAGTAATATTTGATTTTTTGTCATTTCTCTATCCTACAAGTGGTATCAGAGCATGATTGGAGGTCACACAAGATGAATATTTGTTTTTTTTGTCATTGCTCTATCTTACAAGTGGTATCAGAGCCTGGTTGGAGGTCACACAAGACGAAATCATAGGTTGGAAGGCACTGAGATTACTGGTTGGAGCCATGGACAACCTTGTGCAAGTAACAGATACGTCGGTCGTAAAATACATGTTTCCGTGTGTGGATCCCTCATTCAATTGAAAAGGTGCGGAAATTTTCAAGCAATGTTTCACACATAAAAATCATCGTGGAACATATAGATATATATTTTCCATAAAAAGAATAATAGAACAACCAACCCTTGGTATGATAAAGAATGTAAAATTGCTAGGAAAACCATTAGGGATGCTTCTAATGAGCCCTTAAAACTTGATAAGATCAATATGTACAAAGCCCTAATTAAAAGGAAAAAAATATACTATATCAATAAAAGGTAAGAGAAACTTTCACAACTATACAAGTTGGATCCTAGGAAGTTATGGAGCCAAATTCTAAAACACAATACTAAAGAAAATAATAGGATTCCCTTAATGGACTGGAATTCCTACCTTAAAAGTCTTTACGAGTTCCCTAATGCCATGGACACCATTCCTGTTGTCCCTACAAAGGAAGAAGTTTTTTCTTTAGATGACATAGAGTTCGAGATTAAGCGGCTCACAAATGGGAAAGCTAAGGACATTGAAGGCTACCAAGCTGAAATTTTTAAAATCGGAGGGCCAATCCTTATCCCTCACATACACAAGCTCTTCAATTTAGTAGTCAATAAGGGCTTCCCTAAACCCTGGACGCAAAGCCTCATTGTTCCTGTTTTTAAAAATGGGGATAAAAACATTCCCTCTAATTATAGGACCATTATGATTAGCCTGATTTTAGCCAAGCTTTATGGAATCATTTTGGAAAAGAAGATTAGCATTTGGCTAGAAAGTCACAATAAAAGAGCTAAAGGCTAGGACAGGTTTATGAGCTATCATTCAACTATGGACCATCGTGTTACCTTTAGGATCATTGCAGAGGAGTTCCGCAATACTAAAACCAATCTTTTTTGTTGTTTTGTTGACTTTAGAAAAGCTTTTGACATGGTTCCTAGGAAAAACCTTTGGAATAGGTTGGAAGAGATAAATGTTCCTCTCGAGTTGAGGGATGCTGCAATACGGATGTATGAGAATGTTATTGCTAATATTAAAAACACCGAGGGCTGGTCAAAAGAGATTAACTGCAATATCGGAGTCAAACAAGGTTGTCCCTTGTCCCCTACCCTTTTTGGCATATACATTGATAAATTAGAAAAATGCTTGGAAAAAGAAGGTTGTGTCGGCCCTACTCTCACTGGTATAGTCATCAATATTCTTCTTTATGATGATGATATCGTTCTTATGGAAAGGAGTCCCCATGATCTTGAAAACCAACTAAGAATCCTCAAGGATTTTTGCTCCAATGTGGGTATGACTGTTAATACTGATAAGACTAAGGTCATTATTATTAAATCCAATAAGATCCCTTATGATACATTTGTATATGACAACAACAACTTGGAGGAAGTGAATTCATACAAATATCTTGAAATTGATATTCACCACAAGCTTAATTGGAATTATAGTATTGAGAAAAGAATTATTGGGGGATGGAAAGCTTATTATGGGCTTGAAACAACTGTAAATCAGCTGAACTTTGGAGTTGGGATAAGAAGAAACTCCTCTTTGAGACTCTTGTTACACCTGTTATTCTTTATGGATGTGAAGTCTGGGGCTATAGTATCTCTCGTGAATCTTGGAGAAAGATAAAGCAAATACAAAAGAATTTTATAACCTATAATCTCAAAATTAAAGGAAATACACCCTATCCCATCCTCCTTGTAGAAACTAGCCTCTCCCCTATTGAGAGCATGGCTATGACTATATACCTAATGTATAAGAACAAGTTAAGCAACATGGAAGACAAGAGGATACCTAAAATTTCTTCCAAATCAAGTCATAATCACCATTGACTCAAGCGAGGATGGCATAAAGACACCCGATCTTGGATAAACTATCAGGGAATCATGGAAGAAACCATTTTGCAGATAAAGATTATTAAAAAAAACGTCAAATAAAAATTTAAGGAAAAAATGTGGTGTGATAAAGAGTTAGAGGAAAAAATAAAATTAAGGTATTATAAATATGTAATCAACCTTAATCTAGAAGATCAAAATTATCTATCTGTTTTGCCAAGTGTAAAGAAAAAAATAAGCATTGCTAAGATAAAAACAAATTCTCACGAGCTCCATAGTGAAACTGAGTGTTGGTCAGTTCCTAAAACACCATGGGATGAAAGAGTGTGTCACTTTTGTGACACTAATAAGGTTGAAGATGAAAAACACTTTCCCTTAGATTGTCTAGCCTATACCCATATTAGATCTCATTTTCAAAATATTGATCACACTACCAACCTTCCTAACCTCTTAACTCAACAAAAGTATGGTGATCTTGGAAAGCTTCTCTTAATGATTTTCGAGCACAGAAACAAAATTCTAAAGAATCACAAGTAATCACTTACCCTCTTAAGGTCTGATAGACCAATTAGGTCTTAGTGGACGTTAATCATCATCATCATCATCATATGGTGGATCTTGGCAAATTTCTTAAGCCGTGCATTTAAAAAGGGTGGATGAATTATATTTGGATCATGTGGTTTATTTAAAAAGTTGGATCATTTAAATATATGAATATGTGGTTGATTACAATAATACATGGTTAATCAAAAGGTTTATTGAATGGGAGTTATAAGGTGAATTTTTTATTTTAAAACTAGCTTATAATACCTTTGTACTAATTCTCATTTGGTTTCTTAAACTTTTCATGCAATATTTTCGGCCATCATATTAAAAGCTTTGATTTTAAGATTTGGGTTTTTTAAGATTTGATCCAGTTTCTTGACAAAATGGAAAAAATGTAGGGTGCAAGGTTTGAGGTGGATAAATTCAATGGTAAAATTAATTTTGAATTATGAAAACTTATATGTGATATATTTTTGTACAACAAGGTCTGCAAAAGACATTGGTGGGCATGTCAAAGAGACCTATGGATATGCCAAACGAGGACCGGGAATATCTGGAAGCTAAAGCTCTTAGTACCATCCATCCGTGTTTAGCAGATGAAGTGTTATTTAACATTGCAGAAGAGAATAAAACATTAGGATTATGGAACAGGTTGGAATCTCTATACATGAAAAATCCTTTACGACTAGAATTTTCTCGAAAAGGAAATTGTATACTTTAAGGATGAATGAAGGTACAGAAATAGTTGATCATCTAAATACTTTTAATAACCTGATTTTTCAGTTATCTAGTGTGAATGTAAAATTCGAAGATGAATATAAGTAAATTAATTTATCATGTACTTTTCCTGAGTCATGGGATCATCTATTCACACCTATGTGGTTTAGTAACACATATACCTTAGATTACGATACTGTTGTTGGAGACTTGTTATCTAAAGAAGGGAACAGGAAAAGTAGTGTAGAATCCTCAACAACAGTTGCAGTGGCGGCTAGAGGATGATCTAGAGAATGAGGGAAAAATCCAAAAGATCTAAGTCAAAGGGAAAAAATGTTAAGCTATAGTGTTGGTACAGAAATAAATCAGGGCATTTCAAGAAAGATTGTTGGAAATGAAGGAAAGCATCTAAGGAGGAGGACTCTATTAAGGAGGAAAATAGAACTGAGAAGGATTTAGGTATGGTTGACGAGGTATTGTCTACATATAATGTCTCACAATATCATTATAATTGGTTAATTAATTTTGTATCATCCCATCATATGTGTATTCACAGGAGTTGGTTCACTACATACCAATCTATAGATGACGTGGTAGTTTATATGGGAAATGATGTTACATGTAAAATTGTTGGGATAGGGAGTATCAAAATAAAAATGTTTGATGGGACTGTTAAGTTTATAACATAAGTGATTCATGTACTTGATCTAAGAAAAAACTTGATATCTTTGGGAGTTTTGGATTCTTGTGGATATAAAGACACAGTTCAAGGTGGAGTTTTAAAGATATTGAAAGGTATCCTGGTTGTCATGAAGGAAAATAGAGCCGAGAACCTATATAAAATTAAAGGTTGAAAAAAAATCGATCATGTAGCAGCAACATCAGATGATGCAGGAGACTCTACTCGTTTATGGCATCAATGTCTAGGTCATTTAACCGAGAAAGGAATGAAGGTACTTGTTGATCGAAAGTTACTTCCTAGTTTAAAATTTGTAGATTTGAAGTTCTGCCAGCATTGTATTTATGATAAACAAGATAGAAAGAAATTTAAATCTAGAAAACACACCAGTAAAGGTATCCTTGACTATATTCATTCTGATCTTTGGGGTCCATCTCCTAAACTCTCTTATGGAGGATCATCATATTTTGTTAGTTTTATAGATGATTACTTTAGGAAAGTATGGATCTATTTGTTAAATAAACAAGATGATTTTTTCAACACATTTAAGCAGTTTAGATATTTAGTTGAAAAGAGCACTGGAAGGTCTATTAAATGTCTCGGAATAGATAATGGAGCTGAATTTACTTCTAAGGAGTTTGATAATTATTGCAAGAAGGATCAGATTGAGAGACATTGACAGAGATGTTATTGTATGGGATTATTGGAAGGTAGATGTCTCTCGATACTATTTTTTCATCGAGAGACATGGGATCGAGAGACATGTCTACACAATAATCTCTTCCAATAAAATGTCTTCCAGGAAATGGTACATGAAGTTTGATTCCTTCATGGTGAGCCAAAATTTTACAATAAGTGAGTATGATCATTCAATTTACTTTAAAAGGTTAGAAAATGACATATTTGGTATTCTAGTGCTTTATGTTGATGATATGCTTCTTGCAAGCAAAATAATGGTTGAAATCAGTAGGTTAAAGGCTTAGTTGGCTAGGACATTTGATATGAAGGATCTAGGAGCAACAAACATATTTTGGGCATGGAGATACACATAGACAGGAAAAATGGTAAGTTGTGGTTATCACAAGAGAAGTATGTGGAGAAAATACTTCAAAGATTCGGTATGAATAATGATCCAGACCCCCCTTCTCCCTTCGGGTCTACTCGACCTCCCAGTCTAGGATAATTCAAATCAAGGAGCCGAATCGAATTTCAGGCCTTTATTAGACCCCAATCAATCTACACATGTTCCCTTTCCTTCTTCATGTAGGTTCTGTCAAAACCGAGGGATCTTTCCTGGCCTCTTCGAAGAAATTAATTAACATACACTAGATCCCCTCACGAGGTCCTTTATTTCACATATGACCTTAGGCTATGTCCTCACAGAAACATGTGATTGCAGAGCAGTCGAAAATGGTTTGAAACCACACCGCTTTTCTCCCCGCAATTCACTAGCCATTGTTGCACGTCTGTTTGACAATACTGTGGTTTCAATTGCAACCCACTCTTAGAATTTTAAAGTTTGAGAACTTCTTGGCCCCAAAATTAAGCATGACCATTGATCTCTGAATCTCAACAATGCCTCTTGATCAATGGCTACAATATTTCCTCTTTCTACCTTGGTCAACTTCCAATCAATGACCTTTGTCCTCCTTCCGCACGTGCTCCCCGATATCCCAATCTATCGACACATGTCCTCCTCTCAAATCAATGGCTACGATCGATTTCTCCTTTCGGGCTTCGAGAGTTTCAATTCTAAACTCTTCACCTTCTCCCAGAGTGATTTTACCCAAAGGCTATGATCTATCGACATGTGTTCCTCACAGATCAACGACTGTGGTTCTCTTCGGCCCTTCGGGCTTTGGGAGTTTCAAACTCCTGCGCCTGCTCCTTCCCGAAGTGGATATCTTGCAAAGTGGAGGATATGTTGATGTATGTCCTCAATGAACGGACAACCAAGATGAACTCCAACTCTCCATCCCTCGGGAGATCTTGTTCAACTCCCTGCTTCTTCTTCTGGAGTAGCTTCCTCCGAAATGGTAGATCTTTTTCCATGTGTAATCCTCAAATCAAAGGCCCAGGTCCTCTTCGGGACTTAGACCTTCAGAAGTCTCAACTTCACGCTTTGTTTCTCCTAGAGTGATTTATTTGGAGTCCATGATCTAATGATGCGTTTATTCCTTTAGATCGACGACTCCCAGCTACTTTGGCTATTCGAGCTTCGGGAGTTTCAAACCCCTATGCACTTTCTCCTCCCAGAGTGCTTTCACCCTGAGTCCACGATCTGTTGAAACATACCTACTTCACGATCAATGACGATGTGTGAATTCGACACTTTGGGCTTCGAGACTTTGCAAGACCATTCTTCTGTGAACTTCCAAAAGATTTAAGGCTCGTGTACTTACATTTGGATCGGAAGACTATCGATCCTATGTGCCCAGATCCAATGACTGGGATCTGTTCTTCCCCTTTTCATTTTCCTTCTGTCTAAACGTGGATCTAGTGGTCCAGATCTCCCCCTCCTACTCGATTCAACAATTGTTGTTACTCTTCCTGAGCTTGCACTTTCTCCCGAAATTGGGAAAATTTCTAAGTGTTTAAGGATTTTGGACCTTGAACCTTCTCCTGTGATCCCACTATCTTGGGACGCCTTCACTTGTTAGGATGTTATCCCTCCTAATATTTGGGACTTGGAATAAGTACTTCTCTATTCACTCTTTGTTCTATCTCTTTTGAGATTTCGAGCTGACTCAGAACTCCAAAGGATCTCAGCCCTTCCACTTAGAATATTTCTCTGGTGCTCTCCTAGCAACCCGACGCTCATCCTCCTTGAGATTGTAAATTAAAAATATTTTACTTATGCAGCACTCCTTGCACTCGATGAAGTCTTCTAACGACTTCTTTCAACACTTTGTCTAAGTGTTGGCCTAGTGCAATTATTGCACATGTCTTTGTCCAAAATCTTGATTTCTCTAAGGTTCAATAACACACTCCTTGTGTCCGCTCAACACACACTTGTAGAACTCTACATAGTGTTCAGTAACTCTGAGGTTTCTCTTGAGTTTTGTGATTTCTCTGGTGTGTCCTCCTAACACATTCTTCTTTGACTCAATAGAGTTTAGATGCACACTCTTTGCGATGTCTACAGAACCTCCAATATTCTGTTGTGCACTCCTTGCACAGCCTAAGAATCCATAACAACTCTATAACTCATAGATGGATAATGAAGTCTATATATCCCCTGCAGATGAATTCTAACATGCATCTACAACATTCATAAACACACACACATAACATTCATTCGATACACATAAACACACAAAAAGTTCATATGCAGAAAAAATTGCTCTCTTTTTATTAAGATGAATATCCAATTACAATATGTGCAGGTTGGACTGTAACATAGTCTAAAATCTCTCAAAACAAAATATTCTACCTCCTATTCAATAACAATACTCCTCCAACAACCTCATTTGGGCATGCCATGCATCTACATATATAGGAAGGTTCCTAGGGTTCCCTTCGATTACCTCTCCTATCAAAGTAACATCTAACAAATACTCAACCTCCATTACATTCAAGACTAAGAGTGAAACTCCCAGACCTCTCGCGATCATTTAATTTCCGAGAGTTTCTCTCTTCTTCAATCATCCATTCAAAACAGATCTACAGAAAAATGTTAGCTTTTAGATTCCAATTAATTTAAA
Organism: Picea sitchensis; assembly: GCA_010110895.2. Taxonomy (NCBI): domain Eukaryota; kingdom Viridiplantae; phylum Streptophyta; class Pinopsida; order Pinales; family Pinaceae; genus Picea; species Picea sitchensis. The sequence goes on from SNQJ01S0002644.1 coordinate 462,834, forward strand.
AAGGTGCGCTATGGCATTGAGTTGTCCCTCCACATGGGCTTTGCTGAAAATGCTCTTGCATCATACTCCAATGATGGGAAAATAATGAGATCCTACTCATGGATCCCTCTACCATGTGGTTGAGATCCTCTAGGGTCCCATACTTTCTCTTGGAGTTGTTCATCTACTCCTTTTCCTTGCTGCTTCTTTTTCCCTACTAATCCTGCAGTTTTTCTTATGTCCCATAATTCTATGATGACTGCTTCTTGTGCTGCTTCCAACATCAATCTCTTTATATCCTCTATTTATTTGTACAACTGGTCCACTGGTTGGTTCCCCCCCTGCAGTATGCTCTGTTTCCTCTTCTCTCCATCAATTTCCAACTTGAATTGTTGGATAAGATGATTTTGCAATTTTACCCTTCTCTCTAGGCCCTCCATCTCTTCACACAGATCAACAAGATCCATTATATATGTTTCTTTCTCCTATGCTGTAGGTTCGCATTCTACAATTGTCTCTTTCTCATCTCCTTGGCTAAAAATTTTGAGCAATTTTACCGAATTCTCTTCTTTCTCCATCTCTTGGGAACATTGAAATGTGTGCTCTTTCTCCTTTTTACCAATCTGATCAATATGAAATTTCATTTTATCTTCATCTCCTATGGCACTAGTTGGCCACTCTGTTGCAGAATCCAATTCTGCAGTCTCACCACTGAGTTTCTTCTCAGCTTCCACCTCTGACAGATTGACTTCTGTCATATCCTCTTGTGTTGGTTCAACTCCAACTTCCCCTATTCGATGCTCCCCATGATGGTATTTTCCTCCACCTGTTTCCAATTTGACTTGTTGGATATTCCCACTCTGCATATTTACCCTTCTCTCTAGGGCTTCCAGTTCCTCATACAGCTCAAAAAAATCTATGTTGTTTGCTTCCTCTTCTGCTGCAGGCTTAAGTGCTAGAAACATCTCTTGTTTAGCGCCCGGGCTGAAATTTTTGAGCAATTATGTTGAATTCTCTTCTCCTACAATATGCGTGACTGTCTCTTGGCAACCATCTTCTAGTTTTGGATTGTCCAAGCAATCCTCCAACATATTCATCTCTTTCTCCCATTGAGTGATCAATTCATATGAATTCTCCTCTTTTTCTGCTGGGGCAGACATCAATGTCTGCTCCTCCTCCTCCTCTTTGACATTTCTTGCTATCTATTTTTCCTCTGTTGCACCTGCATCACAAACATAGTTAATTTTAAAATCATTTGGCTCCATGGCCTCTTTATTGGATTCTTGTTTCACTACCTCCTCATGTGGAACACTTGTATTAGCCTTTGCTGGACTATTTGGCAGGAATATTTGAATTCCCCCAATGATCATAACACACCTATGATATTATTCCAACAACACTCCTTGCTGATATGAAATCTCAGTTGAGTTCATCTCTTCTCCCTTTCCCACCTGACAACTTGGGATTTTCTCTCTTCCCACCTAGAAGTCTATGAGATCACCTGATCTCTCTCCATTTCCCACCTGACAACTTGAAATTCCATCACTATTCTCCTGGCAGTCTATGAGATTAGTCACTGATCTCCTTCCATTGTCCGCCCAACAACTTGAAAGTTCACTTCTTCCCCCCTGGAATTTTATGATATCCTTAACTGATCTCTTCTCCTCATCATCACCGATATTCCTCCCAATATGTGGTTCACAGTTGTGAATCACTTTCTCCTCTGTGTCACTGAGATTTTCAACATGTCTTAGCCAATTCCTCACTGCTTGTTGCTACCTTCTGGCTACCCAAATTTTTTGGACAGGCCACTTCACTTTCCTCTTCAAATGCCATTCATATGTCCAATGCACCTTTGTCCATTCATATCCATTTGTCTTCCCATTTTAAAATTTCTTCGGATTTGAGTCCTAGTAATGATGAAGAAAATGACTATATGGCTCATGTACCATATGTTAATGCAATAGGAAGTATGATGTATGTGATGGTATGTACAAGACCAGATATTTCAGATGCAGTTGGTGTTGTCAGTAGATACATGGAAAATCTAGGAAAAGAACATTGGGCAACACTGAAATGGGTGCTTAGGTATCTTAGAGGAATAAGCAGTGATTGTATCACTTTTTATGGTTGCAGTGATGAAGTTTGCAGTTATGTTGATTCATATTTTGCAGGTTTCTTGGAAAAAAGAAGATCCACTTCAGGATATGTCTTCACTATTGAAGGTGGTCCTATAAGTTGGATGTCAAAGTTTCAAAACATTGTTTCTTTATCCACTACCTAGGCAAAGTATATATATGTGTCACATGCTTACAAAGAGGCAATCCAGTTAAAAGGTTTTATGATTTAGGAAGGTTTCATAATATTGTAAAAATTTTCTGTGATAGTCAAAGTACTATTCATTTGGCTAAAAATACATCTTGTCATAGTAATACAAAACATATTCCTGTAAAATACCATTTTTTCAGACATGTTATTGATGAAGGTGGAGTGGAAGGCACTGAGAACGACATTACTGGTTGGATCCATGGAAAACCTACTGCAATTAAAATTTTTGTGCATCTACAAGTAATATCTCTGTGAATTGAACCATAGGATTGGTCAAAAGATACGTCGGCCGTAAGATACCCATTTTCATGCATGGATCCCTCATTCAATTGAAAAGGTGCAGAAATTTTCTCGCAATGTTTCACACATAAAAGACATCATGGCACACACACACACACACACACACACACACACACACACACACACACATATTATTGGCATGTTTTACAGGCAATGTATGCTTGTCATTAATGGCAAGTACAACAACGATCATGGCTTGAGTACAGGAAGAATGTGCTAGGCGGGCACCAAAAGTATTTTGGGAAGACGTTGTAGAGCAAGCTCGACAAGATTAGGGTATGCAGCTATGGATATCATTGAGAATTCCTGATGAACATCATATTTGAGCCCGAGGTCCGATCGACGTTGGATCCAGGAGAACTTGCAAGCTCTTTAACGACCCAGGTGAAGCGGGGTATGAAATCCCAAAACCAGGAGGACGATTTCTGTTACCAGGAGATGGGGAAGTCATAGACTCTCATCATCAGGAGTCTTGAAGTGCCGAAAAGAGAAATGCCAAAAGTCCAGAAGCAGGCACATCATACCAGGATTTCGGTTACCGGGAGATGAAGAAGTCAGAGACTCATCATCAGGAGTCCCGAAGTGCCGAAAAGTGAAACGCCGAAAATCCAGAAGTAGGCACATCATATCAGGATTTTGGTTACCGAGAGATGGAGAAGTCAAAGACTCTCATCATCAGGAGTCTCGAAGTGCCGAAAAGTGAAACGTCGAAAATCCAGAAGTAGGCACATCATACTGGGATTTTGGTTACCGGGAGATGGAGAAGTTAGAGACACTGCATCACAGGAGTCCCGAAATCGTGAAACCCGAAGTCACGAAATGATAAAGACTCCATATCGGAGTTTTAGATACCGGGAGGTTGAGAAGTCAAGAGTTAGGACACTGCATCACAGGAGTCCCGAAATTGTGAAACCCGAATTCGTGAAATGATAAAGACTCCATACCGAAGTTTCGGATATCGGAATTTGGAGGAGTCAAGAGTGAAGACTCTTCATCTCAGGAGTCCCAAAATCACAAAACTTGAAGTCACGAAATGTTGATTCGCTAAAAAGAAAAATGCTAAAATACCAGACTATTGATCTGACTCCATTTCGGAGTTTCGGATACTGGGAGTTGAAGTGTTGAAACACTTCACCACAGGAGTGTTGAAATGACGAAGTGCCGAAATGCGAAATTGCCAAGTGCAGTTTTTAATAAGGCTGTGGTCACAACCGGTGGTCACATCATTGAAGAGCTACAAAGAAGAGTTCGCAAAGTTAAGCTCCATTTCGGAGTTTCGGAGACCGCGACACGGAGAGTCAAGAAACTTTACAACAGGATTGCAGAAATGCTGAAATGCAAAACCCGTTTAGGATCAGCCCATGGTCTCAACCATTAGTCACATCGGTGAGAAATGGAGGAAAGAGCTAGAGCAACCAAGCTCCTTTTGGGGATCACGACATGGAGTGTCGAGATACTTGATCACACGAATGCCGAATTGACGAAAATCCAAAATGAAAAACATGGTTAGGCTCAGCAAGAGGTCACAACCCTTGGTCACATCGACAGAATATGGGGGAAGGAGTTAGTGAATACAAGCTCCTTTTTTTCGGAGTTTCGGTGATCGAGAAATGGAGAGTACTAAAAACCTCCACCATGGTGATCCCGAAATGCCAAAGAGCGGAATGCCAAAATGAATGCAAGAATAATGAAATTCATCCAATGGTGCAGATGAAATTGAATCAAATCGGAGGGCTATTGTTGCACATCACAGTGTGACTGCCAGAAACCACTGATGGTTTCTATCAGAGGACTTCAAGACACTTTAGGGTGGTTGACAGAAAAGGTGAAAAGTCTCAAGGGATCTGCTAGTAGAAAAAAGATTGTTCGTGGAGGCGATTGACAGTTGGATGAGCATTGGAACCTATAACAACAACATAGTAGTTGAGCTCAACTGTAACAGAAGATGAAGAATCTCAACTGCTGGTGAGATGAAGGAATTTGATTATGACTCCCAGTGATGATGGACACATGTGCTGGACAAACAGAGAAGCTGAAGAGTTTCCATGATGAACAAGAAGAGAACTCGACATGCAGAGCATGCAGAACCATTGGATACAAGGAATGCACAAGATGCACAAGGAGTATAAGAAATTTGAAGAAAGAGGAGATTGGTGGTGTCGTTGTTATGAGTGATGCATGTGTGAAGAAGGAGGTGGAGTGAAACAACTGAAATGGACAGAAGACAAAAGGTGCATTGAATGGGAATGGCACATAGAGCACAAAAAGCAAAAGAGCAGAAAGTGCAATGGATGTGTGCAGGAAGACAGTGAGGCAGAGAGAGCAGTGAAATCTTGCAAAATAATGATGAGACTGGTAATTCATTGTTAAACATTGTATCACTGTAATAAGTTCAATAACATATATTATTTGAGGGTAGTAGGGAGGTGCTAGGGAGAACAAGTGTCCTCAGAGGTTCAAGTGGGTGCTTGAACATAGGGAGTTGGTGCTAGAGAAACTAGGGAGTTGGTGCTTCCTTCTAGTTGGTGCTAGAGAAACTAGGGAGTTGGTGCTTCCTTCTAGTGGTTGCTAGAGAAAACAGAGAGTTGGTTCTCTCAACAAGTTGCAGCTTGCAAAAACAGAGGTTGTAGCCTCACAATGAGTTGTTGCTCATTTGTATGATAATGTAAAGAATGTAAATAATACTTATCATATAAAGAAGAAGAGGTTTTTACCCTTTATGGGTTTCCTTGGGAAATATCTGTCTCTGTGTATCTCATATATGTGACTAATGTTGAATGTGCCATTTCTGATTTCCCTGCATTTTTGTGATCATAATTGAATGCCTTGTAAAGAATTTAAAAGAAGCATAATTGTTTAAGCACGGTAACAACCGATTCACCCCCTCTCTCAGTTTTCCAACAACTGGTATCAGATGTGGCCCCTTTTGTCTAAGGGTAGATCCTAGAGCTTAAACATGTCAAGCCATGAAGGAAATTCAACCAATAAGGCCCCTCTATTCAATGGAACAAACTTTGCTTTCTGGAAAGTTAGAATGAGAACCTACATAATGGATTTAGGTACAGATGTCTGGGATGTGGTAGATACCGGTTATGTAAAGCCAATTGTACTAGCTAATAAGGATGACAAGCTAGAATTTAGCTTCAATGCTAAGGATATGAATGCTATCTTGAGTGGGCTTGCAGAAGTAGAATTCATAAAAGTTATGCACCTAGGAACTGCCAAAGAAATGTGGGACAAACTCACTAGCAGTTATGAAGGTAATGAGAAGGTAAAGGACGCCAAACTTCAAACCTATAGAATACAGTTTGAACAACTGAAGATGAAGGAAGATGAAACTATTGGAAAATACTTTCTAAGAATAGAAGAAATGGTAAATGCAATGAAAGCACTTGGTGAAAAAATTGAGGAACCTTCTTTAGTTCAGAAAATCTTGAGATCACTCCCAGATAGGTTCAACCCGAAGGTCTCTGCTATAGAATAACTTAATGATATAAAAACCTTGGAGTTTGATCAACTTCTAGGAACATTGTCTGCATATGAAATGAGAATAGTTAAAGATAAATCCACCTCCAGAGAAGCATCATTCAAAGAAAACAAGAATGAGGATTCTGAGCCTGATGAAATTAAAGCAAAATTTGTGAAGAGACTGAAGAAGGGACAAAGAAAATACAAAGGTAAACTGCCTTTCAAATGTTTCAACTATGGTAGGATAGGTCATTTTGCAAATAAATTTCCCCACAAAATAAAGGATCAGGCATATGATGATGAGGAGAAGCATAAACACAGAAATTTCTTTAAAGAGAATAACTTGAAGAAGAAAAGTCTGTGCGTAAACAATGAAGATGATCCTTCAGATGATGAAGACAATGACTCCTCTATTGAAGATAAACTAAATGACTTCATTCTTATGGCCAAAGAGTATTATGATAATAAAAACACA
>SNQJ01S0002644.1:469528-486826 GCA_010110895.2 Picea sitchensis
ATGAAGACCTTGTCCTATTAAAAGTGGAATTAGAGGAGGCAAAGAAAATCGAAGATATTCTGAAACAACAACTATCATAAAAGAAGGCAAGATGTGAAGCCTTAGAACAAGAAGTAGTGAAAACGAGGAAAGAAATGGAGAAGTTTCAAGCCTTGTATAATCAGAATCTATCAAGTATCAAAGCCTCAGAAGGATTAGCCACCATTCTAAATCAGCAAAGGAATCCAAAGCTGAAAAATGGTTTGGGTTATGAAGAAGGATCAAGTAGTGGTGAGCCAAGAAATGAAGAACCCATCAAGTTTGTCAAGTGTACAACCAATAACCACAACAAACCTGCAGAAACAAAAGAAGACAATCAACTGCCCAGGATGAGTAAAGAAAAAGGTGCCAATACTGAATTTGTAGAACGAAGAAATAATGCATTCCCTGCTGAAAGACGTCATCAACATGGAAGAAATCGATTTGCTGAAAGAAGACAACCAATTTCCAGGTACAAAGAATTTTTCTATGGTTATTGTTTCTACTATTCTAATTTTGGTCACAAAGCTATAAATTGTTTCTTCAGACTTAGACATGAACAATTAAGATTTCAATGGAATAAATATTTCCCACAACAAAGAATGATACAACCAAGTAACAAACCTTCATAGACTGCAAATTGGCAAATTAAGTCGAGGGACATGCAACTAAGGAGGCCAAGAAATAATCAACAGTCAATGAGTAGACAACGATGAAACAATAGGTTTGACCTATTGAATAATGAGATTGAATGCTACACCTATCATAACTTTGGACATAAATCTAGTGACTGTCGGTTAAGGAACTATGAACCAGATTCGAAATCCCCTGCTGAAAATGTCAAGTTTTGGAAGAAGAAGGAAAGTGACAAGTGTGGATTAGTATTGTTTGCTCAAAGAAAAATGAACCCTTGGTATATAGATAGTGGATGCTCCAAACATATGACAGGAGACAATGGCAAGTTTCTATCTCTAAGTGAAAGAAAATTAGGAGATGTAACCTTTCAAAATGATGCTCCAGGGAAAATAAAGGGTAAAGGGATGGTGAGATTAAGTAATGGAAAAGGAAAAACCCAAGATGTTCTACTTGTATATGGGCTGAAACATAATCTTCTCAGTGTAAGTCAAATGTGTGATAGAGGATGTGAAGTGGTGTTCACATCCAAGGACTGCAAGATAAAATTTGTAACCTCAGGACAAGTGGTGGCCAAAGGCATAAGGACATACAATAATGTATATGTGCTGAAAGAAAATAGAGAAGAATGTCATCTAAGAAAACATGATGAAAGCTGGTTATGGCATAGGAGACTTGGACATCTAAACGTTGACCACTTAATCAAACTCAAAAATCTTGAGGCAGTAAAAGATCTTCTGAGAATATCAAAGCCCCAAGATTCAATGTCTAAACTCTGTTAATTATGGAAGAAAAACAAGACATAGTTTAAGTCCAAGATCTTTACTTCAATAGAGAAACCACTCCAACTAGTTCATATGGATTTATGTGGGCCATGAAGATAGGAAGGCACATGGAAAGAAAACTACTTCATGCTGATTATTGATGATTACTCCAGACTTACTTGGGTGGCCTTTCTCAAGGAAAAAGCTGAAGCATTTGAGAAGTTTAAAATATTTAAAGCTTTAACTGAGACTCAAACAGGCAAGAGGTTAAAGGCAGTAAGATCAGACCGAGGAGGAGAGTTTATGTCAAGAGACTTCAAGGAATTCTTTGATGAGCATGGGATCAAGAGAGAATACACAATCCCAAGAACTCCACAATAAATTGGAGTTGTTGATAGGCAAAACATAACAGTGTAGGAAATGGCCAGGTCAATAATGAATGAGAAGAACATTGGTCAAACCTACTGGGTAGAAGAAATACACACAACAGTCCATGTTCTTAACACAACTCACCTCAGACCGCAAAGCGACAAGACACCTTATGAACTATGGTTTGGGAGACCTGGTTCAATTAAAAACTTCAAAGTCTTTGGGAGAAAATTCTACATAAAGAATAATGATGAGAACCTTGGAAAATATGATGACAGGGTTGATGAAGGTATCTTATTAGGGTATGCTACAAATAGTAAAGGATATAGATGCTATAATAAGAGGCTGCATAAAATGGTTGACTGTATTGATGTAAAAGTTGATGAAGGAATCACAGCGAGAGAGGTATACAGTAATGAGTCTTCTACAAAAGACACAACTAAAGCTGAAGATGAACAGGTCCAAGAATCAGAAAATGAAGACTTTGAATCAGATGAAGACTCAGATAATCAGGCAGACTCAAATCCGCAGTCAACTACAAATTCCTCCTCCAAAATCTTTCAAAAGAATCATCCTGCAAGTCAGATAATTGGGGAAAAAGACAAAGGTGTACAAACCAGGATAAAGCTAATAAAAAACACCGAACAATATCATATAGCCTTCATATCCATGCTGGAACCCAATAATTTTAATGAATCCATCAAGTATGAACACTGGATTAATGCAATGAATGATGAACTTGATCAGATTGAGAAAAATAGTACGTGGGAGTTGGTTCATAGACCTGAAGGTAAAAATGTCATTGGCTCCAAATGGATCTTTAAAAATAAATTGAATGAGAAGGGACAAGTTGTCAGAAACAAAGCAAGTCTGGTCAGTAAAGGATATGCTCAGATAGAAGCACTAGATTTTGATGAAACATTTGCGCTCGTAGAAAGATTAGAAGCTATCATAATGTTTCTTGCCTATGCTTGTCATAAAAGGTTTAAAGTCTATCAAATGGATGTCAAGTCCGCTTTTCTAAATGAAGATTTAAGTGAAGAAGTCTATATAGAACAACCAGAGGGTTTCAAACTGTCTAATAACCCTAACTTAGTATGCAAGCTGAAGAAAGATTTATATGGGTTAAAATAAGCCCCTCGAGCTTGGTATCACAGACTGGATACGTACCTCAAAGAAAAGGGTTCAAGAGAGGAAAAGTTGACAACAATCTGTATATTAAAATAGAGGATAATGATCTGCTCATCGTATTGGTCTATGTAGATGACATCATCTTCAGATGTAATAAGGATTCATTGGTACAATGGTTTTCTTCATCCATGGAATCTGAGTTTGAAATGTCTATGATAGGAAAACTATCATTTTTTCTTGGTATGCAAATTATTCAGAGGTCTGAAGGGATGTTCATTTCTCAAGAAAAATATCTAAGAGAAATGATGAAAAGATTTCAAATGGAAGACTCCAAACCTGTGGGTACACCTATGGTTACTTGATGCAAATTAAGAAAGAATGATGACTCACCTGATGTTGATCAAATATCATATAGGTCAATGATAGGCAGCCTGCTATACATCACAACATCCCACCAGATATAATGCATGCTATTGGAATGGTAAGAAGATTTCATTTTTCCCCTAAACAGAGTCATTTGCAAGCTATCAAAAAGATATTCAGGTATTTCAAAGAAACAATGAATTATGGTCTGTGGTATCCCAAAAATTAGAATTTTCAGTTAAATGCTTATTCAGATGCAGATTGGGCAAACTGTGTTGATGAGAGAAAAAGCACCAGTGGAGGAGCATTCTTCCTGGGTGACTCATTAGTAGCATGGCTTAGTAAAAAGAAAGGTTCCATTTCTTTATCTACCACATAGGCAGAGTACATTGCTGCTGCTACCTGTTGCACTCAGGTATTATGGATGATTCAGACACTTGCAGACTTGGAGGTAAAATACGCTGCACCGATCCCAATTCATTTTGATAACACTAGTGCCATTAGTGTGTCTAAGAATCCTTTATTCCACTCCAAGACCAAGCATATTCCCATAAAATATCATTTTCTGAGAGAGCAGGTCACCAATCAGATTGTTCAGGTCCATTACATTTCAACCACATAACAAATTGTAGACATTTTTACTAAACCCCTGGCCAAGACACCATTTCAGTATCTCAGATAGAAGTTGGGTGTCATCCCATCTCACACCTAAGAGAGTCCATCCTGTTAGGGGGAGTCTTGTATTGATTACATATCTGATACCTCCTAAAAATACTGCAACAACTCAGGGGGAGCGTGTTTCCTTTAACATTGGTGTCAAAGGGGGAGAAAATAATAGGTATGGGTGCCTTTGTTGCCATCAATTCCAAAGGGGGAGATTGTTGGCATGTTTTACACGCAGTGTATGCTTGTCATTGATGGAAAGTAAAACAGCGATGATGGCTTGAGTACAGGAAGAATGTGCCAGGCGAGCACCATAAGTCTTTTGGGAAGACACTGCAGAGAAATCTCGACAAGATCAGGGTATGAAACGATGGATCTCATTGACAATTCTCAATGAACGTCATATTTGAGCCCGAGGTCTGACCAACGTTGGATCCAGGAGAACCTGCAAGCTCTTTAATGACCCAGGTGAAGCAGGGTATGAAATCTCGAAACCAGGAGGATGATTTTGGTTACCGGGAGATGGAGAAGTCAGAGACTCTCATCATCAAGAGTCCCGAAGTGCCCAAAAGAGAAACGCTGGAAGTCCATAAGAAGGCACATCATACTAGGATTTCGGTTACCGGGAGATGGAGAAGTCAGAGATTCTCATCATCAGGAGTCTCGAAGTACCGAAAAGTGAAATGCCGAAAATCCAAAAGCAGGCACATCATATCGGGATTTCAGTTACCGAGAGATGGAGAAGTCAGAGACTCTCATCATCAGGAGTCCCGAAGTGCCATAAAGTGAAATGCAAAAAATCCATAAGAAGGCACATCATACCGGGATTTCAGTTACCAAGAGATGAAGAAGTCAGAGACACTGCATCATAGGAGTCCTGAAATTGTGAAATGATAAAGACTCCATACCGGAGTTCCAGATACCAGGAAGTTGAGAAGTCAAGAGTCAGGACACTGCATCACAGGATTCCCAAAATTGCAAAACTCGAAGTCATGAAATGATAAAGACTCCATACCAGAGTTTCAGATACCAAGAGTTGGAGGAGTCAAGAGTGAAGACTCTTCATCTCAGGAGTCCCAAAATAGCAAAAATCGAAGTCRCGAAATGACAATTYGTCGAAAAGTGAAACGTTGAAATACCAGACTATTGATTTGACTCCATTTCAAAGTTCCGGATACCGGGAGTTGAAGTGTTGAAACACTTCACTACAGGAGTGCTGAAATGATGAAGTTCTGAAAYGTGAAATTGCCAAGTGCAGTTTTTGAATAAGGCTGTGGTCACAGCCGGTGGTCACATCGTTGAAGAGCTGTAGAGAAGAGTTCATAAATTTAAGCTCCATTTCAGAGTTTCAGGGACCGCGACACGGAGAGTCAAGAAACTTTACAACAAGATTGCTAAAATGCCGAAATGCGAAACACGTTTAGGATCAACCCGTTGTCTCAGCCATTGGTAACATCGGCAAGATATGGAGGAAAGAGATAGAGAAACCAAGCTCCTTTCAGGGATCACGACATGGAGTTTCAAGACACTTGATCACACGAATGCCGAATTTTCGAAAATATGAAATGAAAAACATGATTAGGCTCAGCAAGAGGTCACAACCCTTGGTCACATCGACAAAAGATGGGGGAAGGAGTTAGTGAAGACAAGCTCCTTTTTTTCGGAGTTTCGGTGATCGGGAAATGGAGAGTACTAAAAACCTCCACCACGGTGATCCTGAAATGCCGAAGAGTGGAATGCCGAAATGAATGAAATATTAATGAAAGTCATCCAACGATGCAGATGAAATTGAATCAAATCAGAGGGCTACTATTGCACGTCACAGTGTGACTGCCAGAAACCACTGATGGTTTATGCCAGAGGACTCGAAGACACTTCGAGGTGATTGACAAAGAAGGTGAAGAGTCTCAAGGGAACTGCTAGTAGAACAAAGACTGTTCATGGAGGCGATTGACAGCTGGATGAGCGTTGGAACCTGTAACAACAACAGAGTAGTTGAGCTCAATTGTAATAGAAGATGAAGAATATCAACTAGTGGTCAGGTGAAGGAATTTGATTATGACACCCAGTGATGATGAACATATGTGATGAACAAACATAGAATATGAACATTTTCCATGATGAACAGACAGAGCACTCGACATGCAGAGCATGCAGAACCATTGGATATAAGACATGCACAAGATGCACAGGGAGTATAAGAATGCTGAAGAAAGAGGAGATTGGTGTTGTTGTTGTTATGAGTGATGCATGTGTGAAGAAGGAGGTGGAGTGCAGCAACTGAAATGGATAGAAGACAAAAGGTGCATTGAATGGGATTGGCGCACATAGCACAAAAAGTAGAAGAGTAGAAAGTGCAATGGATGTGTGCAGGAAGACAGTGAGGCAGACAGAGCAGCAAAATCTTGCAGAACAGTGATGAGACTGGTAAGTCATTGTTAAATGTTGTATCACTATAATAAGTTCAGTAACAGATATTATTTGAGGGTGGTAGGGAGGTGCTAGGGAGGACGGGTTTCCTCAGAGGTTCAAGTGGGTTCTTGAACACAGGGAGTTGGTGCTTCCTTCTAGTTGGTGCTAGAGAAACCAGGGAGTTGGTGCTTTCTTCTAGTTGGTGCTAGAGAAACCAGGGAGTTGGTGCTTCCTTCTAGTGGGTGCTAGAGAAAACAGAGAGTTGGTGCTCTCAGTAAGTTGCAGCTTGCAAAAACTGAGGTTGTAGCCTCACAATGAGTTGGTGCTCATTTGTATGATAATGTAAAGAATGTAAATAATACTTATCATATAAATAAGAAGAGGTTTTTACCCTTTATGGGTTTCCTCGGGAAATACCTGTCTTTGTGTATCTCATATATGTGACTGATGTTGAATGTGCCATTGCTTATTTCCCTGCATTATTGTGATCATCATTGAATGCCTTGTAAAGAATTTAAAAAAAGCATAATTGTTTAAGGACGATAACAACTGATTCACCCCCCCTCTCAGTTATCCAACATATATATATATATATATATATATATATATGGCGGATCGTGGCATATTTCTTAAGCTGTGCATTTAAAAAGGGTGGATAAATTATATTTGGATCACGTGGGTTAATTAAAAATGGATCATTTAAATATATGAATATATGGTGGATTACAATAATACAGGGTGAATCAAAAAGTTTATTAAATGGGAGTTATAAGGTGAATTTTTTATTTTAAAATTGGTGTATAATACCTTTGTACTAATTCTCATTTGGTTTCTTAAATCTTTCATGAAATAGTTTCAACCATCATTTTAAAATATTTTTTTTTAAGCTTTGGGTTTTTTAATCTTTGATCTTGTTTCTTGAGAAAATGGAAAAGATGCAGGTTACAAGGTTTGAGGTGGACAAATTCAATGGTAAAATTAATTTTGAATTATGGAAACTTAATATGCAGGTTTGAGGTGGACAAATTCAATGGTAAAATTAATTTTGAATTATGGAATCTTAAGGATGTGAGATTTTCTTGTGTAACAAGGCCTACAAAAGGCACTGGCAGGCAAGTCAAAGAGACCCGTGGATATTTCAGATGAGGAATGAGAAGATCTGGATGCTAAATCTCTTAGTACCATCCATTTGTCTTTACCAGAGGAAGTGTTATTTAACATCACATAAGAGAAGACAACAACAAGATTATGGAGCAAGTTGGAATCTCTATACATGACAAAATCCTTTACGACGAGGATTTTTTTGAAAAGGAAATTGTATACTTTAAGGATGGATGAAGGTGAAAAAATAGTTGACCATATAAATACTTTTATTAACCTGATTTGTCAGTTATCTAGCATGGATGTAAAATTCGAAGATAAAGATAAGGAAATTACATTATTATGTACTTTACTTGAGTCATGGGATCGTCTAGTCACTTCTATGTGGTTTAGTAACACATATGCCTTAGATTATGATACTATTGTTGGATCCTTGTTATCTAAAGAAGGGAGTGGGAAAATTAGTGCAGAATCCTCAACAACAGTTGCAATGGAAACTAGAGGACGATCTAGAGAACGAGGGTAGAATATGAAAGGTACATCCAAATCTAAGTCAAAGGGAAAAAAGGGTAAGCTAAAGTGTTGGAATTGTAATAAATCATGGCATATCAAGAAATATTGTTGGAAACAAAAGCAAGCATCTAAGGAAGATGACTCTACTAAGGAGGAAAATATAGCCGAGAAGGATTTATGTATGGTTGATGAGGTATTGTCTACATATAATGTCTCACAATATCATTCTAATTGGTTAATTGATTCTGGAGCATCCCATCATATGTGTCTTCATAGGAGTTGGTTCACTACATACTAATCTATAGATGTAGGGTATTTTGTATGGGAAATGATGTTACATGTAAAAATATTGGGATAGGGAGTATCAAAATAAAAATGTTTGATGGGACTCTTAATATTCTAACATAAGTGAAACATGTACTTGATCTAAGAAAAAACTTGATATCTTTGGGAGTTCTAGATTCTTGTAGATATAAAGGCACAGTTCAAGGTGGAGTTTTAAAGATATCGAAGGTATCTTGGTTTTCATGAATGAGAACAAATTCAGGAACCTATATAAACTTGAAGGGAGAACAAATATTGATCATGTAGAAGTAGCATCAGATGATGTAGGAGACTCTACGTGTTTATGGAATCAATGACTGGGTCATTTAAGTGAGAAAGGAATGAAGGTACTTGTTGATTGAAAGTTACTTCCTAGTTTAAAATCCGTAGATTTGAAGCTCTGTCAGCATTGTATTTGCGATAAACAAGCTAGATAGAAATTCAAATCTGGAAAACACCAGTAAAGGTATCCTTGACTATATTCATTCTGATCTTTGGGGTCCATCTCCTAAACTCTCTTATGGAGGATCATCATATTTTGTCATTTTTATAGATGATTACTCTAGGAAAGTATGGATCTATTTGTTAAAGAAAAAAGTTGATGTTTTCGACACATTTAAGTAGTTTAGAGCTTTGGTTGAAAAGAACATTGGAAGGTCTATTAAATATCTCAGAATAGATAATGGAACCAAATTTACTTCTAAGGATTTTGATAATTATTGCAAGAAGGATGGGATCGAGAGACATTGGAAGATATGCTATTGTATGATATTATTGGAAGGGATATGTCTCTTGATACCATTTTTTCATTGAGAGACATGTCTACACAATAATCTCTTCCAATAACATGTCTCCCATGCAATGGTACAAGAAGTGAGTATGATCATTGTGTTTACTTTAAAAGGTTGGAAAATGGCATATTTATTATTTTGGTGCTTCATGTTGACTATATGCTTTTTGCAAGTAAAATCATGGTTGAAATAAACAGGTTAAAGGCTCAGTTGGCTAGGATATTTGATATGAAGGATCTAGGAGAAGCAAAATAGATTTTGGGCATGGAGATACACAAAGACATAAAAATGGTAAGTTGTGGTTATAACAAGAGAAGTATGTGGAGAAAATACTTCAGATATGCGGTATGAATAAGGTGAAACCAATCAATATCACTTTTTCTTCCCATTTTAAGCTTTATTCATGTTTGAGTCCTAGTAATGATGAAGAAAATGAGTATATGTTGCGTGCACCATATGCTAATGCAGTAGGAAGCATGATGTATGCGATGGTATGTACACGACCATATATTTAACATCCAGTTGGTTTTGTCAGTAGATACATGGAAAGTATAGGAAAAGAACATTGGGAAACAGTGAAATGAGTGCTTATGTATCTTAGAGGCACAATCAGTTATTGTATCACTCTTGATGGTTGCAGTGATGAAGGTTGTGGTTATGTTGATTCAAATTTTGCAGGTGACTTGGAAAAAATAAGATCCACTTCAAGATATGTCTTCACTCTTGTAGGTGTTCTTAAAAGTTGGATGTCAAAGCTTCAAAATATTGTTTCTTTATCCACCACATAGGCAAAGTATACATCTGCATCACATTCTTTCCAAGAGACAATCTAGTTAAAAGTTTTACTGGGTGAGTTAGGAAAGTTTCAGAATAATGTAAAATTTTCTGTGATAGTCAAAGTGTTATTCATTTGGATAAAAATCCAACTTATCACAATAATAAAAAACATATTCCTATAAAATACCATTTTGTCAAACATGTTATTGATGAAGGTTGAGTGGTTCTTGAAAAGGTCCACACTCAAAAGAATTGTGAAAACATGTTCATGAAACCAGTGGCATTAGGGAAGATGCAATGGTGTTTATATTCTCTTGGTTTGGAGGAAAGATGATGAACAAAAGAAATGAAAAAAGTATCATGTTAATTGTTTTCAAGGTAAAGATTGTTGGAAACAAGTGACAACGGATTACTCCAAAAAAATATTTGGATCCTATTATTTAGGGTTTGTTGCAACTAGAAAAACCAAGTTCGAATATGGATAGGAATGCATTTAATTATTCATTTTTTTGTGTATCTGTGTAAGAAATGTTGTAAATCCATGTAATCCCATAGAGGCAAGTTAGTGTGTGTGAGAGTTGGAGGTGTATGCAATGATTGTGAGCCCCGTTGTAATTTCCATGCTTGAATAATATGATAACCAATATCATTGTTCTGTGGATGTTTCTGTTGATATTATGGTAGCTGCTAGAGGTATTTACTTCCATGTGTGAACCTAAAGAGAATAGAATACTCCGGGAAGCAAGAAGAAACCCTAATGAGTTGGCTAATAACCTTAGAAGACTTGTTGGCTCAAGAAGATAATTTATATCAAGTTATTAGCCTCCAAGAGAAGAAGTCGGCCAGAAATAATAATATATGTTGAACAGACAGATACCCAGAATGAGAAGTCAGCCTAGGAAGTTAGCCAGAATTAGTATAAATATAGGAGACCAGTTCTCATTCTAGTAGGCAGTCTCAGAATTGCAGTGCCCAGTCTTGTGCACATTGTAGTGCCCAGTCTTGTGTGCACTGTAGTGCCCAGTCTTGTGCATAGGTTTGAGGAGAGCTACCATTGCAACCGCTGTAGCTAGCAGATCATGTTTGGCTTGGAATATATCTTGGATAGGATTTGGACCATTTGATCAGATCTTGTTGGTGTGCTATCCTTGGGGAAAGGTTCTCTACCCTTTGATTGGCTATCTAGCCTAGGATTTTCTTCTAGAATGATTCTATGTCAAGGTTAAGGTGCTCAAAGGGTGGCTTCGACCTATGGTTGGGTGACAAGGGTATTGTCAATGGTAAAACGAGCACACATATTTCATATTCTAATAGGTTATGGGACCACACCTCCTTCATTCAGTCTAAACACTGGAAGGAAACATAGCCTCTAGGATATTAAGCTCACTGAGGAACTGCCACTAGGGTTACTAGCAAAAGCAACTTCCAAGACACTGTCGCTAGGGTTACTAACATGAGCAGTTACAGAAACACTAATCCTCTTGTTGAGGAACCTTAAGTGATTGGATTGAACTAATCTCTGGATAGATCAGTGCACTCTAGCCTAGCACATCTCTTGATACTCTCAGCAAGCCAAGACGTGAAGTTTGAGTTTATGGTCAAATATAGGTTTTGACCAAGTCAAAGAAGCCATGAATTATTCTATGAAGTCAGAGAACAAGTTAGATGGAGCCTCTAACTTCAGAGTGTGGAAGACAAGGATTGACCTCATCCTTGCTAAGAATAAAGTGATGGATATCGTGAAAGGAAAGATCGTGAAGCCAGAGTTTGAAGAAGGAAAAGAGAAGGAACAATAGAAAGTTGCAGCTATGAGGAACTTCAAAGATAGTAATACCAATACTATGAGTATCATAGTGGAATATATAAAATACCACTTGATACCCTACATCTCCCATGCTAACTCATTGAAGAAGATGTATGATGCTCTAACAAATCTCTTCTCAGTCAGAAACATTGGAGAAGTAATGAGTCTGAAGAATGAGCTCCGTGACATGAAGATGAATGATGATGACAACATAACATCATACTTTGTGAGAATATCTTATTTAAGATATCAACTACAAGCTATTGAAGAGATCATCTCAAAGAAGGAGTTGGTAAACATAGTACTCAATGGTCTTCCCAAGACGTGGGATGCATTTGCCGCAAGCATGAACACAAGAATTGAGTAACCAACATTTGAAGAACTTTGGACTTGTTGTGATCAAGAAGAATCAAGGATCAATGAAAAAGAGAAACCCCAAAAGAAGTACGATGATCAAGCCTTCACAACAAGATTCAAGAACTTTAGGAACAAAAGGAAGATTGGTTTAAGGAGGAAGCCAAATCAAGAGAAAGACATTTTAGAAGTACAATGCTTCAACTGTCAAAAGTATGGTCACTACAAGAATCATTGTCTCGAGCTAAAGAAAAGGAAGGAGAACACGAAGCATCAATTTTCGAATAAAAGGAACCTACAAAGAAGACTAAGCAGGATGGAAGAGACTTCTTCTTCTAAAGGTAACAAAACTCTTATTATTTCTTGTACATATCTTGTTTTCATCGTCTCTGTACATATCTTGTATATCTATATCTTGGAAGATAATGTGTTCCAAGAATAACTATACCTATGGAAGAACAACAAGATAAGAATGGATATCATTAGATAATACACATGAAAGGATGAAATACAAATCATGTGGAAGATATTGCAAGATAATATGAATCAATCATGAAGAGACTTAGAAGAAGCAACGACAGAAAGAAGTCAACAATCAAGAGGAAATTGGAAAAAGACTTATGATGTTTTGTAGAAGACAACAAGATGGAAACGTGGACTCTATTAGACAAGAGAGCCAATTATATATTGCAGAAGACAATAAGGATGAAGATGGAAGAGTGAACTCTGTTAGACGGATGGAGCCGATTATATGCAGTCATAAATGAAGCAAGGACTAGGAGGGAGCTAATCCTATGATCCATTGAAGATGATGAAGTATATATCCATGATAGCAACCATGAAAGACAATATGTATTGATCAAAGAGAAGCCTTAAAGTATCCCTGGTTGTCCCTCCACATCCGTGATCCTATGATGGAATCTTTAGGGCATGGAATCTATAAGAAACTCCATGGACCTGAGAACTAAAGAAACACATGAAGATTCCAATAAAGAAAGAGAAACCAGAACAACCAGTCACTGTATCAAGAATGACAAGATTGTTAGCCTGATATAAACTCAATAAAAGCAATCAAACAGAGGAACTGAAAGTTGTGATGAAGAACAATGTATGGAAGACTCATGAATGAAAGCATTGCAATATCCAAAACTAGAGGTTCTCCCAGATGGAGGGAAAAGACTATGGTGATTACTTGTTCCAGTAAACCAGACTTATCTCTACATGAGTCATTATATCATCTGCAACATCCATGAGTTGGAGTTCTACATCAGATGAATGCAAATAATGTTCTCCAGAGAAATTGAATAAAGAGCGTATGAAGAGAAATCTCAAGACTTTGAGGCATACCAGAAAGAGACCCTTGAATGTAGATAGAAGAAGATAACTTGGTGGAGAACATCCAATGCACAACAAAAGCGTAGTGAAGATTTCCTATAACATCAAGATGATTACTCAGTAGATCAGATCTCATGATGACAGAAGAAGTTCCACATGGATATGTTCTAGTTTTCCAACAATGATATACTCTATTGTTCAAGAGATACATAAAGACTTCACAGAAAATCAATGTTCCAGACTAAAGTACATTTGAAATCAAGCATTACATTATTCGTGATGAAGTCCATAAAGGAGAAAGTGGTTCTACAATACATATCTCCAAAGATGAGCAGATAAGCAAACATTTTAGTAAATCTTCTATCCAAGATGAAAGAGTTTGCATACTCACGTTGGAGCTTGTGGAAATGGCTTCCTTATTGAAAAAGGAAGAGATGAATCCCAGGTTGGGAGGGAGAATTGAAAATATTATTGAAGACATTCATTTTCAAGATTGAAAAATAGTCCATCTTGGACAGATGCTTTCCTTTTCGGAAAGTGGATTGAGATTTCTGACGGAGAATGATTTCCCATTGTGGTTAACATGGGAAATGGTCCAGATTGTTGACGTATCATAGATAGTGACTTCCCATTGTGTTTAACATGGGGAGTGGTCTAGGGAAGTCTCTCTTCTTGAGGGTTACTCAAGAATACTGTCCCGCCTCGCCGGACAACGATTTCTCATTGTGGTTAACATGAGGAATGGTCCATTTTGGAGGTTGATACAGGACAATATTTTCCTCTTGTGGTTAACAGAGGAAATGGTACAGACAATCATTCCTTAGGGTTTATACATTATCTCTAGGGTGCACTTTGATTAGTGTAGGAGGAATGAACCAGGGTGGGGAATGGTCCAGGCTCAACAATCAGGGACAGGAATTCCTTAGGGTTTATACATTCTCTCCAAGGTGCACTTTGATTAGTGTAGGAGGAATGGCCTAGGGTGGGGAATGGTCTAGGCTAAAAAATCAGGAACATGCATTCCTTAGGGTTTATACATTCTCTCTAGGGTGCACTTTGATTAGTGTAGGAAGAATGGCCCAGGGTGGGGAATGGTCCAGGTTCAGAAGACATGACAACTATTCTTCTTTGCTTGAGAAGAATCATCCAGATATCTCATTGTTCTACTCTGAGAGCAAATATTCTTTCAGATCTCACAGATGTGAGTGAAAGATTTCCCTAGATGATTCAATTTATATCATAACATTGTTTCTCTGCAGGTTGCTATCAAATGATTGTTATGAAGATTGTATGACAACAGATGTATACTACTATGGTGGATATGTTCCATTGTTCGTGACTATATGTTGTTGATAAAGTACTTGTGTGTTACTTGGTGTGGTAGTGTACCACTGGATTGTAGTTATGTACTACTATGGATAGACACAGTCGTGTTCTATTTTTTTTCTTATTGTATTGAAGACTATCAACATTTTATTGGAGATAATCATCAACCAGATGAATGATGAACAAAGATTTTCTAGATGGAAAATGGTTCAGAGAATTTAATCTTCTATATTAGAAGAATGTCTCTTGTATCACTCTATGGAGTGAGCATCATGTCTTATTACTCAGATAGAGTATGGTTTCGATAAATGATGCAGTTGATGACATTGATGATGATTATGGTGCTCATGATCTAGTTTATACAACTATGTTGATGCTAACGGGTGAATGGTATGTTTTTTGTGCTCAAGACCATTACCTNAGTTATGTACTACTATGGATAGACACAGTCGTGTTCTATTTTTTTTCTTATTGTATTGAAGACTATCAACATTTTATTGGAGATAATCATCAGCCAGATGAATGATGAACAAAGATTTTCTAGATGGAAAATGGTTCAGAGAATTTAATCTTCTATATTAGAAGAATGTCTCTTGTATCACTCTATGGAGTGAGCATCATGTATTATTACTCAGATAGAGTATGGTTTCGATAAATGATGCAGTTGATGACATTGATGATGATTATGGTGCTCATGATCTAGTTTATACAACTATGTTGATGCTAACGGGTGAATGGTATGTTTTTTGTGCTCAAGACCATTACCTATAATACCTCCCTAGCTAGGAGGGAGTGTTGATGTTATGGTAGCTGCGAGAGGTATTTACATCCACGTGTGAACCTAATGAGAATAGAATACTCTGGGAAGCAAGAAGAAACCCTAATGAGTTGGCTAATAACCCTAGAAGACTTGTAAGCTCAAGAAGAGAATTTATATTAGGTTATTAGCCTCCAAGAGAAGAAGTCGGCCATAAATAATAATATATGCTGAACAAACAGATACCTAGAATGAGAATTTGACCTAGGCAGTTAGCCAGAATTAGTATAAATACAGGAGGCTAGTTCTGATTCTGGCAGGCAGTCTCATAATTGTAGTGCCCAGTCTTGTGCGCACTGCAGTGCCCAATCTTGTGCACAGGTTTAAGGAGAGTTTCCATTGCAGTCGTTGTAGCTAGAAGATCACATTTGGATTGGACTATCTTTTGGCTAGGGTTTGGACTATCTGATCAGCTCTTGTTGGTGTGCTATCCTTGGGGAAGGGTGCACTACCCTTTGATTGACTATCTAGCCTAAGGTTTTCTTCTAGAATGATTCTATGTCAAGGTTAAGGTGCTTGGAGGGTGGCTTCGACCTATGGTTGGGTGAAAAGGGTATTGTCAATGGTAAAACGAGCACACAACTTTCATATTCCAACAGTTTCCGTCATGAGGTCGAGGGTTTTACCACGTTAAATCTTTGCATTAATTTGATGTGTTTTCCATTTGTGTCTTCAGTTTATTCTTTTTATTCTGCTGTAATATTTGTTTTCTATCATTGATCGATCCTACAAATCACATATTCTCTCAAATCTAATAGCAATATCTGATTCACAAAAATATGATAACAAAGTCTCATTCTGATCTCCACTTCGCGAAAATCTGATAGGTGTGAGTGTCAACCTATTCAATAAAATATCATAAAAAATTATTAGGATTAATTAGAAATCTAATAGAATTCTCTAATTCATGAAAATCTTTATCAATATTTGATTCAATTCTTTAGGGATAGATGCACTAAAGGAGATGGTATTTTCACTTTGGTTCTAATTATTTTTAATTTGGCATATTAAGGTGAAGCTAAGGATCATAAACTAATATTTCTTTATAATAAGCACACCCTATCCTTATAGTGTGTTATATTATTATGTTCATCTTCTAAATTTCTTTTGTGAAGGATTGTCGAGCACTATTGATAATACAATGAAGGTGGTGCACTTTTTGCACATAAATTTCCAGGGTTACTAATGTGGTTTTTCGCTGAACGCAAAGGGAAATTATTTCTCATTGATAATCACATGCATTTGTAGTATGTATAAATATTTAAGTGATATATGCACTTAAGGAGAGGGTATTTTCACTTTGGTTCCAATTATTTTTAATTTGACATATTAACGTGAAGGGAAGGATTATAAACTAAAACTTAAATTATTTAATATTTACTAAGATGACCATATCAAGGTGATTGGGATGCATATAGTGATGACCATATCTAAAATATAAACATTATGATTAATCTCTTAAATATTCTCCTCCTAAACCCTAACCCTAAATTAAATCCTAACTTTAACTCTAAATCCTAAGTGTTTTCGTTACAAATTTGATTATTTATTTTGTAAATGTTTGATCCCATGGATGCTAATAAATATGTGATCATTTATTAGCATTAATATTTAATCCTATATAATTAACTTATCAAAGTAATATTGTTAATGTATTATTTTTTTATTTTTTTTGTTTGTTAATTTGTGCAGGACCTGCGATTAACCTGTGGCTTGAGAAACCGCGACTCAGGGGCATCTAAGCCGTCAAAATCACCCGGGGATCGCACCCGGCCTGAGCCACACCAACCCTTAACATGGTTG
>SNQJ01S0002644.1:488233-502276 GCA_010110895.2 Picea sitchensis
ATTGATTTACTTTAAAAGATCTCTTAAGTTCCTATTTGGCAATCTAAGTGCTCTGATATTTTTTTTTTAGAACAACCACAAAAGACCCTAAGGAAACTAGCTTTCTAGCTTGAGTTCCTTAGTTCCTTTTTGCCGAATTTTTTGTAGAATTTAACTTAGAATTTTTTTTTTGGATTTGACTCATAACCCAAGACACTTACAAAGTGTTTTTGGGCATCTTTTATCATCCTTTGTTTTCTTTTTTATGCAGGTTGACGAACAGATAGAAGGAAACTCTGTCTATTTTGGGCGGATTAGGAGCATCTGGGACCCCCAGGAGCAGCATTTTTACTTCATAACTCTTTGTAAATCATTGTAAAGGCTTGTGACCCCCCTAATGAATGGTCACAAGTCACTTCCATAAGAATTGTGCAAAGATCATAATAAAATCAGTGAGGCTACAAGTTCCCGCTCTTCATTCCCCTTGGGAGGAGCGGTGTGTTCGGTGGTTGTGTCATTTTTTGCAAATTTTTAGCTTAGATTATTTTTTCCATTTTGCAAGTAGAACACTAATTGATAGATTAATTTCAATTTCACAATTTCAATTTGGCAAATAAACCATCCCCTCAGCGAGCTCGAAAGGGGCTTGGTCAGTGCGGATCTAGTAATTAGTCTCATATTTATTTTTCTTGTTTGGAAAATAAACCATCCCCTCAGCGACCTCGAAAGGGGCTTGGTCAGTGTGGATTTAGTAATTAGTCTCACATTTATTTTTTTGTCATAAAATAAACAAATTCCCCTCAGTGCTCAGTGTGGTTCCTGACCCTTCCAGTTGTGAGCTCGTCTCAATCTGTTGGGAGTAAGTTCCTACACACTATGCTGGTCAGTGGTTGATAGTTTAATTAGGACAACCCCCAAAGTAGTTAACTTAATGTGCGGGAAAACACCTTGAATTGACCTGAGAAGTAAGGCGGGCCCTCTCGGGACCTGGCTTCCCACCCATTTTGGACATCCAACACTTTGAGTGAGTTTTACTGGTGAGACCATTGGGTTTTGATAAAGCTCTCCGCACGTTTCCAAGCAAAGAGTTAACCTCCAAGGAGGCCCAAACCATTTCATTAACTGAACATTAATTTATCCTAATAAAACACTCAAACTACATTGCCCACGATTCTCATTAAGGCACTGGTCTCATTTTTCACATTCAGCAAAGCCACAGCCTTCATTTTCAAGATTGGTTATATGTTTAATTTAAATGAAACTTGCACCTAACAATTGTTTCTTAGTATCCTTTTGATGCAAGTGTATTCTCATTTAATTATATATTGTGGTAAATGCTTATTTCATGTTTTGATTCAGTTTATGGTTGATGGTTTGAAAGAATAATAAACTCCTAGATTTCAATTTTGTACTTAGCTTAAAAAGCCTTAGTATTTTTGTTAGGGACTACCCCCCTTGGCTTCGCTAGGAGTTGGCCTAGACGGAGGAGTTGAGGATAAGGTGACAGCACCTTAACTCTCACTTGCCCCCAAGGACACACCAAGTGGATTGAAGATTTCTTCCACRTCTCCYAGGTGTGTATAAGGCARCAACAGGTGGAAGACTTTCTTTGTTAATTCTCCCACCTATGAAAAATAAAATAGATGAAAATGATTTAAAAATTATTTATGGATGTACAATGGTCATAGTTTGCATCATGGTGCAATGTATACATTATATGATCCATGTGTGTTGTACTTAAATGTCCTTATAACAATAATAAATCATCATTTTCAAATTTCAACCTAATTTTCTATCAATGTCCTTAGAATGAGTATAAACCATTTTCTGCAAACTATAAAATAATTTGATTTCCTATAAATGTTCTTAAAACAAATATAAATCATCATATGTAACGTATAAATCAAGTATAATAACTCATCATTTGCAAATTTTAATATTATTTTCTATCAATTTTCTTATAACAAGTATACATTATTAAACAATTTTCTATCAATGTCCTTTGAACAAGTACAAATCAAGTAGACTTACTGTCAATGTCCTTAGAATAAGTATAATTCAACATCTACAAAGTTCAATATGATTTGGTATTAATGTCTTTAGAACAAGTAAAAATAATTATTGGTAAAGTTTAAGATGATTTTCTATCAATGTACTTAGAATAAGTATGATTCTATGTTTCCTTCTATGTAATACATTACATGAGTTCAAAGTTGCTATTTTTGTGACAAAGGAAAGACTTTGTTAGATTTTTTTTTTAAACTTGGCCAAAACTTCATTTTCATAATGTGTTGAACAAATACCAACCTTACCATGTGACAAACATAACCCGATGTTTCTATCTGATGAACAAAAATGGACGTTGCAACATGATAATGATAATAATGTTGCAATGTGACACACAATAACATTGTAATCTAACAAACATAGTAGTGTCACAATGTGATGATCATAAACAAACGTCACAATGCGACAAAAATTTCTTGTCATCACAATGTGATGAAGATATCCTCATGTTACAATGTGACAAACATTTACAAATGTCACAATGTGACGAACATTACCCATTGTTGCACTCTGATGTACACAATGTGATGAACATAACCATATTTTCGCAATGTGACAAACATAGCCTTGCAATCACAATGTCATGAGAATATCCATATTGTCATAATGTGACGATCATAGCCTCGTCATCACAATGTGATGAACATATCCTAGTGGTCACAATGTGATGCAAATATTATGTCGTCATAATGTGACAAATAATGTTTTGTCATCCCAATGTGATGAACATAGCCCTATTGTTGATATGTGATGAACATATTGTGGCAATGTGATGAACATAGCCTCGTCGTCACAATGTGATGAACATATCCATATTGTCACAATGTGACAAACATACCCTCATCGTCACAATGTGATGAACATATCCTCACAGTTGTAATGTGATGCAAATATCATATCACCATAATGTGACAAACAATGCCTTGTTGTTGCAATGTGATGAACATAGACTTATTGTCGAAATAAATGTACTATCAATGCAATGTGATGAACACATGAGATTTATGTTCATCACATAGCCATATGGCACATGATAAACATACAAAGTTCAAGATAATTCATCATCTCCAAAGTTCAAGAGGATTTCCTATTAATGTGATGAACATAGCCTCATCGTTTCAATGTGATGCAAATACCATGTTGTGATAATGTGAAAAACAATGACCTATCATCACAATGTGATTAATCTAGTCCCATCGTCGTAAAAAATTTCCATTTATCGTAATGTGATGAACACACGCATTTATGTTCATCACATAGCCATACGACATATGATGAACATATGACATTTATGTTCATCACATAGCCACTTTTTACTTAAATGTCTTATCATCGCAATGTGACAAACATAACCATATTGTCACAATGTGATGAACATAACCATATTATCACAATGTATCAAACATAACTATGGTTGAACTTGGTTGACCATGAATATGGTTGACTGTGGTTGACCATTAATGACAATGTTAACCATGTTGGATAGTTGTTTTCCATAGATGACCAGGGATGGACATAATGAAATTGTCGCAATGTGATGAAAATCGTAGGCCATAACCATTTTGTCATAATGTGAATAACATAAATATATTATCGCAATGTGACAAAAATAGCCTCATTGTTGAAATGTCATGAACATATCCATATTTTCGCAATCTGATGATCATATCCTCATCATCATAATGTGACACAAATGTATTGTCGTCATAATGTCATGTTTTCACAATGTGATGAACATAGCCTTGTTGTCGTAATGTGATGAACATAACCATATTGTTACAATGTGACAAACATAGCCTTATTCTCGCAATGTGATGAACATATCCATATTGTCACAATTTGATGAACATAACCTCATCATTACAATGTGATGAACATATCCTCATCATCACAATGTGACACAAATATCATGTTGTCGTAATGTCACAAACAATGTCCTGTCATAACAATGTGATGAACATATCCCCGTCATAGAAATAAATGTCCTATTGTTGCAATGTGATGAACACATGACATTTATGTTCATCACATAGCCATACAACATATGATGGACACACGATATTTGTATTCATCACATAGGACATTGATGTTCATCAACATCGCAGTATCAGTTCCACTTTATAAAAGTGGTTGATATACGTCGATCATTATGAACATAACCTCATCATCAATGTGTGATGAACATAGCCCCATCATCGCAATATCTTTGTCAATGTCAATATGTGACAAACAATATCTTGTCGTCATAATGTGATGAACACTACCCCATCATTACAATGTGACTTAAATATCATTTCATCATAATTTGACACAAATATCTCGTCGTCGCAATGTGATGAAAATCACCATATTGTTGTAATGTGATGAACATAACCTCATTGTCTCAATGTCATGAACATAGCATTGTTGTCACAATGTGACACATATCCTGTCGTCATAATGTGATAAACAATTCTAAATTTCACTCTCTGAATGTCATACATAGTCCTCGTCAAGCATGGTCATGGGCAACCATGCTCATCTATGGACAAAAACTACCAAACATGTTTAACCATTGTCAACCATGGTCAATCAAAGTCAACCTTGGTCATGGTCAACCAATGTAAACCATAGTGAAGGTCATCCATATCAAAGACCAACCATAATGAAAGTCTACAAAAGTTAACCATGGTGAAGGTCTACGTAAGTTAATCATGGTCATGGTCAACCATAATTAACCATGAAACCACAATAAACCATGGTCATGGTCGACCATAATTAAACATGTCAACCATAGTCAACCTTTCCTTCCAAAAGTCAACCAAGGTCTACTGAAGTTATCTATAACTACCAAAGATAAATGTATGACTACATATTACTTTATTAGTGTATTAATACTTTATTAATGTTAAATTGTATTGATACTTTAGTAATGTGTTTATTAATGCATTTTTAAATGTATTAAAATATATTACTTTATTATGGTATTAATACTTTAGCAATGTATTAATTAATTAATACATTACATTATTAACTTATTAATTAATTAATAAGTTACATATAATATTATTAGCCACACCAAATTGGTGTATGAGACCCCCTTGTTTGTCGATTTGACTGGTAAAGTCTACGAAGGTATACATACTCTACCCCCCTCTGGATTTGAACTTGTGACCTCTTAAGAGGAAACACATGTTCTTAACCATTAGGCCCACTCTCATGTAAATTAATACTTTGATTTATACATTACATTAATATAATAATGTGTTAATACTTTAATATTGTATTGCTACTTTATGAATGAATGTATTATTTTATTAGTGTATTTATATTTTATTAATGTTTTAATGTATAAATACTTTAGTAAGGTAATTAATTAATAATGTAATAATGTATATATATTATTTGTGTATTAGTACTTTAGAAATGTATTAATTAATATTGTATTTAATTTATTAATTAATTAATAAATTACATTGTTAACTTTTTAATACTTTAATATGTTACTTTATATATAAATATTTTAATTTATACATTACAATGTGATAATATATTGTTAATAAATTAATATTTTAATACTTAAATAATGGTTTACTACTTTAATAATGTATTATTAATGTATTAATTTATTAATACTTTAGTAATGTATTTATTAATGCATTTAATGTATTTAATATATTACTTTATTAGTTTTTTTGAGTTTCATTGTTATTCAATATTGAATCAAAGAAATAAGTTTATATATGCTTTTAGACACTCTAAAAAACACTATGTACTTCATACTATTTTTTTACATACCACATAATTATAAGTCTCTAATACTGTCCTCACTCATAATAAACCTTACAAAAGATAAAATTTTCAGAAATTTACAAAACTGTGATGATGTTCTTGACAAAAACAAAATAAACCCACTGTCCTTAGACTTAGAAGATATAAAATTGACCATAGTTGATCTGAGAATCCTTGTAGATATCCTCGAAATGGAGCCATCGAGGTTGCTTCTCTAGTGCTAGTTTTGAAAGGGATTCTGTCATTGAATTGAACTATCTATGGACATGTAGACCCTTCAACCATCTAAATTGAAGTTTTAGTTCCTAAATATTCACCTTCCATGGTCTTAAGTTGATAATTTCCAGTTGAGACTTCACATCCATCCAGTCTATGTCAACCCTCAAGTCACCAACCACCATTAAATCTTCAATGTGGAATCCATTTGCAATAGAGAGGAGGCCCCATAATACAAGAAGTTCTACCTTAGTATTAGTTCCAAAACTAGTATAAAAATGTGCTTTGAAGAAGTGTTGGGTTCTCAACTTCAATACAATTCCTACACCACAAATGCCTCTTTCTACGACACCATAAAAAAACCCAATAGGATTATTATCAAAATAAACTTGGTTCAAAATGAAATCAAATAATTCACCTTTGTTTGGAACAGGCAAATTCTTCATATCCAACATTATTCTTCAGTTGGTGTCTGCATCATTCCTATCCCAATCCCCAAACAAGATTTTGTTCCTATAATGCCAAATTCCTGAGAGCACAAGAAATGGAACTACCCTGTGTCTAGGAGATGAAATAAACGAGTTGTGAATATTTCCTTCTAAAGCAGGCTTGTTCCAAGATCCCTCTAATTTTAGTTGATTACAAACATATTCCCAGATAGATTGTGAAATTGAACATTGAAGAAAAAATGCATTGTAGACTCCTCTTCATTCAAGCATAGAGTGAAAACTAAGGACCCTATACTCCCCCTGAGCTTGTAATTTACCCAATTTAGAACATGATCCTTTAAGAAAATCCACATAAAGATAATTATCTTTTATGGAAGCTTAACTTTCCACAATGCTTGATACTGCCATAACTGGATCTTCCACAACATCCTAAGTTGTAATAACATCATAAGCTAATTTGATAGTCACTATTCCCATTGAAATATTCAATGCCCAAGCAAACATGTCTGCATCACTTTTAATAGTAACACCATTATTTCTTAACATTGTCAGATAGACAGACCATTCAATAGCCAACTCACTTTCCAATGCAAGGTCAATTGTTGAAAGCTAATCTTGTGTATTGGAAGAATTTAAAGAAGA
Organism: Picea sitchensis; assembly: GCA_010110895.2. Classification (NCBI taxonomy): domain Eukaryota; kingdom Viridiplantae; phylum Streptophyta; class Pinopsida; order Pinales; family Pinaceae; genus Picea; species Picea sitchensis. The sequence goes on from SNQJ01S0002644.1 coordinate 495,358, forward strand.
AGTGTATGTGATATGTGCCAAGGAGTGTACATGTAGGTCATTCAAATGTCGAACAATATTATATAATAATTTGTACATGTGATCACAACCTATGAAAGGTTCATGTCTGATCTAAATCATGGTCCCATTCGCAATTGACCATGCCAACCACCTCTTCACTAGATGAAAATAACCCATAAAATTATTCCAAAAGTTAGAAGCAAAAAGAAAATTGTTATTATCAGTGCACAACCAAAATAAAACCTCAACACCTTTCAAGTACTTTTTGATCAAAACCTTTCTCCATGGACTGAGTCCAAACAACTCCCTCCAAAGGAACTTTACAGCTACTTCTTTTGAAAACCTGTTCAAGTTCCGAATTCTCCATCCTCCCAAATCCTTTCGACTTGAAATCGAATCCCAACTGGCTAATTGAAACCCAATAAGTTTTTTAGCACCTTTCCAAAGGAATCTAGATAATATTTGAATGATGTTATTAATAAAATTCAAAGGCACCTTTGCTAAATAGAGCCAATAAACCGACATATTTTGTAAAACAGAGTTGACTAGAACTAGTTTGCCACCTAGGGAGAGCCATCTACTCTTCCAATGTCCAATCTTCTTATCCAATTTCTAGAGTAGCAAATAACAATTGTTTACTCTATAGTTATTAGGTTTCATAAAAAATCCAAGGTATTTCATCCCTTAATCCAAAGGATAAACAAGGATCCCAAAGATCTCTATTACTCTATTAAGAAGATCATCATTTAAATTATGAGAGAGGAAATATGATTTTTGACAGTTTATTTCCATCTTGTTAGAAGATATTTTAGGGCAAGTCACTCTTCAATAGAATCAGTGCCAATAATTAAAAAATCATCCACAAAAAAAAGATGAGTGATGGTGATACCTTTTGCAACCTCGATACCCTTGAATTTCCCACGTGTACAAGCCTTTTTTCAGAATTCTACTGAGACTTTTGACCACCAACAAGAATAGTAAATATAAGAGGGGGAAGTCGTGTCACAGTCCTCTATGACTTTTGAAAAAATCTATTGGAATTCCATTAACCAAAACTGCATAGTTAGCACTAGAAACACAACCCATTATCCATTGTATCACCTCTCATTTCAGACCAATTTGAATCATCATCATCCAAAGGTAGTGCAACTTGGAAATTGAGAGAGAAACCATTGCACAAATAACTCACATGAAATAATAGTTTGTATTACACACAATAAACATAGATACATCAGATATATATAGTTGGAGTGAGATCCAACTTATTCCACTCTTGGAGGGAGAGATTGAGAGAATATCTCAACTTCCTCCAGCTAACCCAACCCAATCCCTAAATTCTAGGATGCATCATAATGCGACATTATCTCTAAACCCCCCCTTAATGCCTACATTACAAAACATAACAAAATGTTACAACAAAAATATTGTCATGTCTGTCTCACTGGTCCTCATATGCAGTTATAGACATCTCCGAACTTCATAGAAACTCTCTTTCTCTCCCATCATCTTCGAGCTACCACTTCATACAACACAAATACAACCACTTCCAACCGTATTTGGAGTATCTATAGGATCGACGATTCTACCTACCCTGAAGAATAGTCTCGATACCGAAACATTCAGTAATTGATCTTACAAAATGACATTTTTACACACACTCACCAACACAATGATAACCCATAACTGATTATCTTGGAGCATTGAAGTACAACAAGACCTTCCAGCATTTAACAAACTTGCTGAAATACTCAAACTAGTAATGCATTCTTATAGCCCCAAAGTACTCAAGAACTACAAGATTGAATTACATCACTCTGTTCTATATTTGGTTCTTCATAATCATATAATTTTACAAATCACAAACTGCACACCAAATAAAAACATTGAATACTACACATAGATCCAAGAACATTATAGACATCTTTTACTATAAATTTTAGACCTGTAGATTTTACCATAAGGCCCCATCATGAGACTGCCTGTAATTCTCGACAACTTCAACCTGGAAATGCATCTTAATAATTTGAGGCATAAATACTAAACTCTGAAATCCCACAATTGTTGCGATCTCAATCAGAAAAGAAGATAGGATCTGGAATTGAATATGATCACAAGCATATCACATCTGTTGAGCACATGATGCCTAAATTGACTTTCAGGAGGATTGGCTCTTGTTCATGCAGGTGACGGCTCTTTAAACCTCTGGAACGACTCAATTTCTGAGGTGATATCTTTGACTTCAGATCAGATGCTACAGATGGAGTCAAGGTACAGATCAAATGCACAATCGGTGCAGTAGAAATGTCTCTCACTTCATTGCTCTGTTACGTGTTACGCATGGAAAAGAACATTGGCAACGATCCCTTAATTCCAGTGATCTAGGAGTCAATATTGTAGTGACAGTTATCACATTTTCTCCTTTGGTAGCATTTTTGACGGCTCCTTCACGTCTTATAAAACAGTTCCTCCCTCGACTCCTTCATGCAGATAGAGCAGTCAATGGTTCCTCCCTCGATTCCTCACACACATAAATACAATCAGTGATTTGCGTGACTTTTCTAGGCAACAGTCGTCTTATGCATAGGCGCCTCTTTAGATCTAGGACCGACGATGATTTCCAGATTTGCAATAGTAGAGACAACATCAAATATTGCTCTCAGCAACAATGTACTCACAGATCACTCCAAAACCAATCTACTTTCTCTTACAGATACCTATGTTAAGCTAATCCTATGATATATATATATACAAAGAATTGCTCCCAATCTATTTCATATTTCATCCCCTCTCATGAGAGAATCAAGGTTGTCCTTGCTTTGATACCAACTTGAAAATTGAGAGAGCAACCATTGCACATATAACTCACATACAATAATAGTTTGTATTACACACAAAAAACATAGATACAACAGGTATATATAGTTGGAGTGAGATCCATCTTATTCCACTCTTGGAGGGAGAGATTGAAAGAATATCTCAACTTCCTCCAGCTAACTCAAACCAATCCCTAAACTCTAGGATGCATCATAATGAGGCATTATCTCTAACAATGCGAGCTAACCTTATCATAATATTTCCTAAGATCCAACTTTAGAATGAGAGATTTCATTTTCCTAGTTTTGACTGTGTGCATACACTCCTGAGGAGCTAGCCCAACACCATAAAAAATCAGTTTTCGAAATGACTCTATACACAAAATTACAAAGTGCAATGGGAGTCATTAAAAGAGGCAAACTTAATCTTTTGAGATAAGGGCCACAAAGATGACATTCAATGATCCAATGGCTTTGCCAGAATATTCTGATTCTTCAATACAATAATAAAGTAATATATATTTTTTATTAGTGTATTAATATTTTAACAATGTATTAATTCATAATGTATTAATAAATTACATTATATGCATTATACATTAGTGTAAATTAATACTTTAATTTATATATTATTATTATATATTACATTAATACATTAATAAACCATTAATTTATATACCTTTATACCTTAATATATTATTATTATGTATTACATTAATCTAATAATTAATTAATAAATTCATTATGTATTAATGTATTAATGATGCCCCCAAAGCACGTTGGTAATCAACTAACAACAATCATTTTATAAAAATGGTTGATATGAATAATTTTTCACCTTTTCAAATGAATAAGGTTCATGTGTATATCAACCAGTTTTTATAAAATGATTGTTGATAGTTTTATAGTAAACTATTTCAACCACTAATATTTACAATTCCAATAATTTTTAAAAAATCCTAAAACCACTAAACCTAATATTAAAAAATTATAATATTTACAATTGCAATAATTTTTGGAAAATCTTACCTGAATTTTAAACCTTTAAACCTATCCGACAAAATCGAAAAAACGAAAATCATCATTCGAATTCCAAATTCTAACAATTTAGGTGAATTATACACCTATCTAGAAAAATCGAAAAAACAGTCACAGAAATCGAGATTCATCATTGGAATTCCAAGTTTTAAAAATAAAACGGTCGCGGAAATCGACCTACACCAATTTTTTTGTTTATATAACAGGAAAATCTGTCGGTTTCTCACGGTCAAATTCGCAAAGACATACTGTACAGAATATCAGAGTCTGAGTAAAGCTCTTAACCATGGAAATTGACGAGGCACATAAGCAGAACATTGCAACCCCAGAGAAATGGCGTAAGTCATTAAGCAAGGTTTTCAATGCCGTGGTGGTGCTAAGAGACAAACAGATTTATTAACTGTGTTACTCGTTATTTATAAGGCTAAGCACCTCCCAATATTAATTTACAGAGAAAAAACATAATAATGAGAAATAAGAGTTACTGAGAATAAAAAATTTAAGTACAAATTTTTTTACTATCCACAGATACTGGTGAAATTCTTGTGTTCCGTGTAATGATAGGTTTTAAAAAAATACAAAATCTGTAGATTTGTTTTTGGATAAGATAATGTAATAATAATTTTTGTTTTAAAAAAAATACAAAATCTGTACATTTGTTTTGGATAAGATAATTTAATAATAATTTATATTACAACATTTATTAGGTCAGGTGTTTCATTTGTTTTTTTTAAGCTTCATTTCCACTGATCCCGTATTACTTCAGGCGTTTCATTTGTTTTTTTTAAGCTTCATTTCCACTTATTAGGTCAAGGGTTTCATTTGTTTTCTTTAATGGTGTGTAACTTGCCATCACGGACCGACTGGCACAAAAGTCATCTACTTTGGTCTTTATCATAATTCTACAAGAGGTATTCTTTTCGACTAAAGATGGATGCTCCTTGTTTATGTTGCTGCTGGGCTCCATTTTCATAATCCAGTTATTTGGTTGTTTTTCTTAATATTGTATTTGGCTTGTTTTGAAGAGTGGAAATGTGATTTTATTGTTTTGTTGGTTGGTTTGTTTACAAGTCTATTCACTGTGTTTGTATATAATTTTATTTTTTTTATTTTGTGTTGTTTGTGTGTGGTTTGTGGTGTTTCTTATTTAGAAATAAAAATGGTATCATGCTATTAGAGATTTCTTTAAAGAAGAATCAGAATTATAAAAGAAAATCAAGTCACTGACATGAAAACTTTTGGAATATGATAGCCATGAACCCTTTTCAATCTTAGTGTAGGACCAATCTCTGAATTCTAGAATTGGAGTTGAGATGAAATCTTTTGGAATATGGAAGCTATTGGCATAGGCCCAGTTATTAACTTGGGAATTTAATTTTAGATTTGTACTCAAATATAAAAATTGTGAGGACTTTTGAGGAATCCAAAAAAGATCTGTTGTGAAGAAATGGATCAAAGGTTAATTTGTTTAAATATATTTTTGTTATGAAGTTTTCTTACTAATCTCCTCACGAAACTTGGATTATTATGAATTATTATCTAAAATCTCAATAAATACAAGATTCCATTTATGGTATGTCTTCTATATCTATTTTAAGTTTGTCATTATGAAATCTCCACTAAATATATATTAACATGTTTACTTTTTTATATGTATCTAATCACATTATAAAATTAGTGTAAGGATATATAATTGCCACATTTAAATGATTAAGAGGAATTAATATTTATGATTAATAATTTCCACTTTTCATGTTGAGGGTACCCATTGGTTTATGGAGTCTGAATAGTGTTTACTATGCTTTGATTTCTTTTACTGCATTTAGGTTTTTTTTATTTACTTTTTTTTAACGGACATTCTACATTTTGGGTTTTATGGTGGGAATTGATCGGAATCAAGGATTTGGAATTCTCCCATAAAATGAGTAAGAAAATCAACAATTTTTAAAAAAAATAATCCAATTAAACTAGCTTTGTATCAATGACTTATAAGATAAGGAGTAACTCTCATGATGGTCTCTCATGATGGTTAAAATTAAGAGATTGTGTATGTGTGTGTGTGTGTAAACTAATGATGGTCTCTCATGAGGTGTTAGTGGCAATGCAAACATGTAAAAACAACAATAACTTGGAGGGATTATTCAAGATAATTTTACAATGAATTTGAATATGGTGTAAAAAGATAAAATTTAGGAAATTGAATTGTATTTTTGAATATATAATTTATTTTATAGACATTGTGAATAACTATGTGAAATTTTAGTTTTTCTAACATTTGTATGTTATTTTTCAAGAAAAATATAAGACATATGTCTAGTGCAGGTATTGATTACCTTGAGATGAAATTTCCTTAAAAAAATTTACAATTGTAGATAACCCATTGTTCTAGTGTGGTGTATTTTTTCAAATTATATATATATATATATATATATATATATATAAAGAATGAAAGTTAATTTATCCTTGAAATTACAACTCCTTCCATTAGTTTATGCTAAGAAGGTCTTAACATTATCAAACAATTTTATTTATTTTTAGATTATAGATATTGGTCTCTTCTAGTGGGACATAGAACTTATTTAAAAAATGGTTAAAATGATAAAATGTTATAGTGGAAATAAAAGAGGTATGTATTTTAGGATTTATATATATATGTATATAGAATCTGCATAGTCCAATCTATATGTATGTGGTTTCATCAACAACCAATTTCTGTAGCCTATAGAAAAATAATGAGACATAGAAAGGTATTCATAAAAAAACAAACCATTATGTTTGTAATCCTAAACCTAAATCCAAGGAAACAAAGTCAAGTCAACATACATGTACGTTAGAGTTGTCATTCCCACCCCAATTTTTTTAATTAGAACTAACATGCATGTGTGCTCCTAAGAACACGCATGTGATCTAGGAACACACATGTGCTCCAAGAACATGCCCAAGTTCCTGGAACATGTGTGTGCCCTTATGCATTTTTTCCTATTTTTTCTTTTCTCTTTCTCTCTCCCTTGTCTCCACTACCCATATACCCTTCACCTTATTTTCTCTCCTAATTCTTTCATCCCTTC
>SNQJ01S0002645.1:5594-17840 GCA_010110895.2 Picea sitchensis
CATGTAATATGTATTACGTATTACATGTAATATGTATTATGAAGATCTCCATAAAAATAAAAATAAATAAATGAAAAATTAAAAAAAGAATTTGCACATGTTCATATATACAAATCTGAAATCCGGGATAGGATAAATAAGCTATTAAAATGATTACATATTACATGTAATATGTATTATGAAGATCTCCATAAAAATAAAAATAAATAAATGAAAAATTAAAAAAAAAATTTGCACATGTTCATATATACAAATCTGAAATCCGGGATAGGATAAATAAGCTATTAAAATGAAAAGTCGGATTGGATGCCACGTCACATTAGATTCACATTCATTCTAAAAAACTTATGATTCAAATCCATTTTAATAGTTTATTTATCCTATCCCGGATTTCGGATTTGTATATATGAACATGTGCAAATTCTTTTTTTAATTTTTCATTTATTTATTTTTATTTTTATGGATTCATGTTCTTTCTAAAAAAAACTTATGATTCAAGATTTGAATATACAAACGTGTACAAAACTCTAACATAACCTCAACATTCTATACCTCCAATAGCTTCACACACAAACTACCCTGGGAGGGTAGAACAATATAAAGACATTGTAATTCCTTCCCTCAATGCATGTGGGATAAAATAATAAGCATGTAGATCAACGATCAAGAATTACTGAAAGAGGAGATGAGATGAATGGTTGCTGAGTGCTTGTTTCCGTGAACTATCTTGAGTTTCAGATGGTCAAATTGAGCAAGAAATGGCTCGTTGGAAAGCTGGGAGTGTGAGGAACATTTTGGAAGAATTATTTTTGCCAGATTGATAGTAGAAATGGCCCAAAATCACATTAAATTCGAGGATGATTTCGCTGGGTAAGAAAGAACGAAATCACATAAGTTTTTTCCATTGAAATAGTTGAGAAATTGGTACACGATTTGGCTAAGGAAATTGGTGAAGGTTATATTAAACAAGAGTGAAGAGAATATTTTAAGTTCTAATTGCCGTGCATTTTATTTTTCATAATTATCATGTTTGATTATTTTAATGGCAAATTTTTATTAGTTTAATTTGTTATTAATTATTGCTTTTATTAAATTGTATAGGTAGGTGGTGTGAGATAATTCTACATACAAAATCTAGGATTTTTCCAATGATTAATTTATATTTTAATTGTTTTCCAATTATTTTAGGAATATGCAAACTAAATCCCAAAGAAAGGGGAATGAGTTGGCAGACACTTTCATCAAGATTCCTCACATTATTTGATTTTCTCTTCATAGTTTTGTCAAGAATATCTTTCATTCTAATACTAATATATTTTTTTAACCATGGAAAATAACTCAAGGTTATATTCTAATACTAATATCAACAAATAATTTTCTCAAATATTGATATCAATGATTATATTAAAATCATTTTGTGTAGGAGACATGTTGACAAATGAAGAAAGAGAACGTGGAAAAGGAGAAAACCTGTAATAATGCAATTGTTCGAGAGGATATTATATTTGTTTTGATATGATTTTCGAACAATTTTTAGAAATGAATATCTAAGCATGAGTTGGAAAAGGGAAGTGGTTGTAGCCAAAGAATAAAGAGAGGAAATGAAGAAGGAGGAGTATTGATTATAAAAGCATACTCTTGTTTCAAGAGAGGGGGGATGGATAATCCAAAATTTGGTGTGTATATTGCTATCAAGTTGACTTAAGGATCGAAAGACTTACTTGGAGCTTTTTCTTGTACTTCTTTTTGAGGATTTCTTTCAAAAGATTGAATACAAGGAGAATATGCTTATGACCATACAATGTTTATTAAGCGATTTGATTGCAAGAATACACTACAAGGAAAATACCTTTTAGCGAAGGTTATAACCGAGGTTTCTAGTGTTACAAAATTGGCAAAAATTGTCAAAAAAACCTTCGCTACAACAATTGTTTTTTATAGCGGATGTTTTTGCGGATACTATAACAGAACTTGATTATAACTAAAAAAATATGGGTGGCCGGAGGTGTTATGGATATTTACAAATCGATGCATTTTTATAAGGTACAAGCACCGATGCGTACATACATGTACCGCACCGATGCGTACATACACGTACCGCACCGATGTTGTACACTTAACATCAAGCACCGGGGCAGTAAAATATTTAAGCACCAGGGCATTTGTCTTATAAACACAAAGGTGTTTGTCTTATAAGCACCAGGGCGTTTGTCTTATAAGAACCAGGGCTTTAACAATAAAATGCACCGGGAGAGTTAAAAATAATTAAGCATCGGGGATTTATGCTTAGAACGCACTAGTGCATTATTAACAAAAAGGCACCAATGTTGTATAAAATAATATGCATCAGTGTGTTACCTGGAAAAAAAAACCCGGTGCATTAAAAATAGAAAGCACTAGTGCTTTTTAGTAAAAAACAAGGGCCCGTGCTTATCAATAACACAAAAGCACCGATGAGTATTAATAACACAAACACATCAGTGCTTATTAATAATCCTAAAGCACCGATGCTTATTAATAACACAAAAGAAACGATGCTTCGTATATGCTAAATGCACCGAATGCTAATATTTTAATGTAATTGTTGGTGCAATTATACTAGGATTCATAATTAGTAGAGTTGATGCACTATATGTGCCGATAACAGATAGGTTCCTATGTCTGTTTAGTATAGATTAGATAAGAAAACCATTTAGAAACCAACACACTTTTAAAAATAACAATCTTCACACATTTCAAAAGATGGAAAGCAAAACTCATAAACAAGCAAAATCTCTTGCTCAAGTGATGGACATGTTCATCGATGGCTCATGAAAAGGAAAGATGAACTTTGATTCTATCTCCTGGAGCAACTAAACTAACAAGTGGGATGCTCCATTAAAGCTCATGTATGGTGAAATTTGGAGATCCAACTATTCCTGCATTACCACACTTTGCAACAAATTCGAATAAACAAAATAACATGAAATCAAAATAACAAATACATGAAATGAAAATCTGCTCTAACAATTTACAATAAGCTTACCAAGCTGGATCGGTGGCCCTTGCCGATGCCAACATGGAAGCTTTTAGATCAACAAATGATAACTTCCAAGAGAGACAAAATCACTTAATCCAAACTTGCATTAATCTTCAACAGGTAGGTTTACAAAAGGAGTTTCTTCATGAATCCAATCTACATCATAACAATTCTCCTCAAGAACCTATCTCATAACAATTCCCTTAATCTACATAATAATAATTCTCCTCCTTCTCATGAAGAGAGGGCACTCTCTTTTATACACGAGAGCTTTGAAAAGGAGATAAACATCTCATAATTACAGATCCACTTTTCTCTCAACCCATTTCCAATTATTACAAAATATAATCCCTTCAAATCCTCACACATATCTCTCATATATCTTATCCAAGATATATGNTTTGCCTAGGTAGTGAGGGGGGGAGAGGAATGGGAGTGGAAAATTCTTTTGTTTTGCTCTTTCCATATTTTCCAAACGATAAATCCCAATAGTAGTTTCTAGATGCGATCTAAAATTGGGCTTTGATAAGTGATCAATCCCCAATTTTCGATAGTGCTGACAATGTTGTCTCTATTTCTGTTGGAGCGATGCATTATTTGCATTGCCATGTCCTAGATTGCCCCACTGTGAGGGCATTGATTTAAAATGTGCTCCATTGTTTCCTCTTGTTGCCGACAGAGAAGGCATATCGAAGGTATTACAAAGCCCCGCTTCCGGAGACTATCCCAGGTGAGTATGCGATTCTGGGCCATTAGCCAAAGGAAAATTGAGATTTTCGGCCAAAATTTGGAATTCCAAATGGTGCTCCAGATGTGCTCTTTTGGCTGCATGTGGTGGTTGTTGTGAAGGTAGTAAGCTTCCTTTACCGAGAAGTTGCATGTTGGCGAGTGTCCCCACATGAGGATGTCCAATCCTTCACTAATATGAATCTTCCATTGCGAGGCTGTTTCACACCAGGGTTGTGTATTACTATCCTCTGGTATGTTGAGTTCATGAGGCTGAGTCTTCCATATGCGCGAGGGGTGGTGTTAAGAATTCTCTTTCCATAAGTCCCTTACATGAATTGGATTCTTGATTTGCATTTGTTTGTGGAGGGGGCATAGTTCTTCCATTGAGTGCAAAGATGGTAATTTCTACCAGGAGTCCTGCCAGAATAAGGACATCTCTCCATTTCAAATCTCCCAGAAAATATATTTTTGTATGAGAGGATGGTTGCACCAAGCTGCATTCCATATATTAGAGCCTTGAATATGATCATTGAGTTGAATAAAGAGATCCACATTGGTGGTTGGTACATATTTTTGACTCCACATTTTAGCCCATAACTCTGTTGGATGTTTGACCCAATGCCACTAAAGTCTTCTCCCCATTATGCTATTGAGCTTGATTAGATCCCTTAGACCCAGTCCACCTATGGATTTTGGATGGAAATTTTTTTCCCACCCGACTAGAGCCCATTTCTTGTCAAGATGGTGTCCATTCCAAAGAAATTTTCCTTGGAGGTTCCTAATGGATTATATAATTGACTGTGGTGCTGCCAAGGCTGTAAAAAGGTAGGTCGAGAGAGCTTTAAGAACTGATTTTAGAAGGACTAGTCAGGTTGCAAGGTAGAGAGATCTAAAGGTCCAATTGTTTAGTCGATTGGAGATGGAAAGAAGGAGGTTGTCCCAAGAGATGTTGCGAATGACCGCCCCCATGAGGGAGATACCAAGATAATTAGATGGAAGGGAGCTCTTGAGGATACGCAGAAGTTTAGAGATGTGAGTTTGGACTACCAGTGGGGTGTTGAAGAAGAAGAGTTGTGATTTTTCAAGGTTTAGGGAGGTCCCAGAAGCATCAACAAAGTCTGTGAGGATGGACTTGAGTTTGTTGGCCTTCTGGGCAGTAGGGGTATTCATCAGCAACGCATGATCCACAAATTGACTATGAGGCCAACTGGAGATTGTGAAGGGATAGGCCCATGAGGGAACCTTGCTTGATTGAGGCATTGATGTAGCGGACCAGGCCTTCAACCATGATGCCAAAAAGGAAAGGGGAGAGGGGGTCCCCCTGTCAGATGCCTCTAGTAGGGGAGAAGGGTTGGGAGGGAACTCCATTAACCAAAATGGAGAAAAAGGCTGAAGAAGTGAGCTTCATGATCCAATCTATCCAAGCCTTATCAAAGCCAAAGGCCTCAAGAAGGGAACACATGTATTGCCAACTGATTCTATAAAAATCTTTTGAGAGGTCCAGTTTGATTAGCATACTTGGGGTTCGAGTTGATTTGAGTGAATGTATCACCTCATGTGCTAGGATGACACTGTCCATGATTTGACGCCCCTCCACGTAGCCTGATTGTTCCTTGGAGATGATGAAAGGAAACACAGGTTTGAACCTTAGAGATATTACCTTCATGATGATTTTGTAGATTACATTGCAAAGGGAAATGGGGCGAAACTGCTTTTGGTGGGTAACCCTTTCTTCCTTTGGGATTAAAGTGAGGAAAGTGGCATTAAAGGATAAGAGGACTTGTCCAGAGGCATGTGACTCCTCGATGAGTTGCCAAACTTCTTCCCGGATCATCAACCAACAATAATGAAAAAAATCGGTTGTGAAGCCATCCAGACCCCGTGCTTTCCCCAACGACATTTATTTAACTGCTTGATTCACTTCTTCTTGTGTGATCAACCTCACTAATGTTTTATTCTGTTCCATCGTGATGAGGGAGGGGATGCGACGGGTTATCTTGCTTATAGCCTGCGTTCTGTCCCTAATGAGTTATGAAAGTAGGTCTTTGTAGTAATTTACCAGTTCCTATTCTATGTTTGCATGATCCATGACGTGGTTTCCCTTAGCGTCCTCCAACTTGGCGATTCTATTGATGTATCACCGATCCACCATGGAGCGATGGGAGAACTTGGTGTTCCTCTCTCCCTCCTTGAGCCATTGTACTCTAGATTTTTGTCACCATAGTATCTCCTCTTGTTTTTGTCGTTCCTATAGTTCTACCTGGAGATTTTATTCCTCCCTTGCAGAATATGCTGTCTGTCCCTGCAAAATAATTACATGTTGCAGATCCTCTGGGCATTGCTCAATCTCCTGTTTTTTCTGGAAGAAGTTGCCAAAAACATTTTTGTTCCAGTTTTTTAGATGCATTTTGAAATTCTTCAGCCGCTGCTGGAAATTATACATGCTTATGCCATGGGATATCTCTGCCTGCCTCCACTAGGATTAAGAAAGTTCCTGAAAATCCAGGTGAGTGAACCTGAATTTTTCGAACCGAAAAGGTTTGAGCTTGGGTGTTGCTCCTATGTCTAGCCAGAGGGAGACTGGCCGGTGGTCTGAACTGGATTTTGGGAGAATGTTGGCTTCTAACACTAGATCCTCCAACATTATGGATTTTGAAGTGAGGAAGCAGTTTAATATGCAGGCGATGTGTTGGGGGTCAGATCTCCGATTGGACCAGGTGAAACTTTCATTCTTGGTTTCTATGTCAATGAGTTTGAGCTAGTCTATTAGCATTCAGAACTTACCACTGTCATGTTCCAGTCGCTTTGTGCCTCCACTCTTCTCCTCCAGCGTGGGAATGATGTTGAAGTATCCTCCACTATCCAACGCACGGATCCTATCAGTGCACTTACGATGGATATCCTCTGTAGGAAAAGGTCCTTGTCTAGGGAACTTTGCTATCCATATGCGTTTGTGAACATGCCATCCTTGTTGGTGCTAAAGGCCCGTAAGTGGAATGTGAGCGTGCCAATCGTGAAAAAAGGTTGATCAATAATGACTGTGGCAACGTTACATAAAATGGCGAGACCCCTTGCTACTCCATTTGAGTATGTGTGAATGGAGTTGCAATTCCTCCAGCATCTCTAAAAGATTTCCTCTGCTACGTCCTCGACACATTTAACTTCTTGTAAGAGGAGAATGTCCAGATTCTCTGCATGAATACTGTTTCAAAGGTTCCTTTGTTTGGACCTTCCATTGAGCCCTCTGATGTTCCAAGTGATGATCTTCATCACGATGAGTTGTGTGGGGGAGAGAAATAACAATCCGTGAGATGGTGGATCTGTCCCGAGTTGAGCATATAGTCTCCTACCTCATTGATCAGTTGATGTGTTGATTTTCGGCCTTGTCGCTTGCCTTCATGAGGGGTACATATGGGATTTGGTGTTGGATCTAGGGATATACCCAATCGTGAAGCGGCTCCTGCGGTGGAATCAATGAATATTTTATGCACTTTTCTTAGTTGTTCTACTGGGATGGTTTGCAACTCTTTCTTGTTGAAGGCTTCCTCAAGTTTCTCCAGGTCAATGTTTGCCAGATCCTGATCCTCCAACTGCAAGATGGTGTCCCCCCCATCCTCTGATTTTTTATCCTCATTCTATCGAACTGAGGGGTCTGTTTCTTGGATCTTTTCTATGGATGGTTCTGACTACAGGTTGTCTTTTCCTTTATCCTTGTCCTTGTTGTTTTTTTTATGTGGATTTTCCACTTGCTCTTCTTCTGGGAGCTGATTTAAGATATTGAAAGAGTTGTTGATGGGAATATTCTAGTTGCCCTCTTGATTTTTCTTCTTGAGGGGTTGTTTTTTTCTACATGTGACCGTTGTGAATCCATCCTTTTATTTTCCTTCCCCTGGCCTTGGGATTTGAGCGTTGAGAGGGAAATCATGGAAGAGGTGACCGTGCTCATGACATTTCCTACAATGGAAGGGGAAGTGTTCGTAGTTGATGGTTTGGTTCCAATCCTCGTCCTGGTATTCTATAGTTACTGAACCTAGTAAGATTTGCGAGATATCCATGTAGAAGCAGATGCAGGTGTAGGAGGTGTATTTCCTTTGTTTTGTCACCTCTGAGGATTTTACATAGCACCCTACAATGTTTCCTATACCCATGAGGATTTCTTCAAGCCAAAATTTTCGGGGTAAGGAGTAGAGGCAGATCCAGACTAGTGCCATAGTGAAATATTCTTTCTCTGGGCTAAAGCGGTCCATCTAGAATCTAAGGAAGATCCCTGCAGAGTTATAAAAATAGGGTCCATTATCGAAGATTCGGTCCTTGTCCTCCAGGTTGTAGAGGATAATCGTGAATAAACCCTTGGAGCTGAGTTGGACCTCATATTCCCCCTTTGGATTCCACCAAGATTTGATCTAGCACATGAGGTCCCTTTCCGAGGGCCAGAGACCCAACAAATTATTGATCATGGCATGCTCTTTCATTAACTGAGTGTGTTCCCCTACCCTGGTCGAGTTGATAATATATCTGGGCGATTTATCATATTGGGGGATGCATTTCCCTGGTTCCCATCCTTAAGACGCCTTTGGATGAGACATACTCGTCTCCACTTCAATTTCCTTGCTTAAACCTTTCTCTTTGGTGAGGTTATGTTCGTGTAGGTGGGGTGGTGACTCAAATACCGGTCACTTAGATCTTAACCCCGCTTGGTCGTTTGCTACAAAATTTCTGTATGAGGAGGGTTGCACCTGATCCAGATTATTTTCGGTATGAAATGAGAGCGGAGATATAATAAAGAAATGTATAGAAATATCGCGGATATCCAATAATATAACATAAATGTATCAGAGATGCAACCATAAACACAGAGATACAGTAAGACACAATTTTCTATTAATGAGCAAAAATGTACAAAGACTGTAAAAATACAGAGTGAAAGACTCGCTAGAATGGTGGCAACTTATCTATGAGAAGAGATGCGATGGCTACTTGCATTCACAAGAAGATGATTGTTACAATGAGGCTCCAAAGGCATTTTTAACATAAGTAAAATTCAAAACCCTAACCTCAGAAGATGAAAATCCAAAAGGTTTGTAGGCCCCGATGGGGGTAGTTGATACGTCAACTTCTCAAGGGCGTAACTTTTTCATAAGATATTCGTTTGGGGCGCTTGATACACCATTCAAAAGGTCTAACTGAGAAGAATGATTTTTGACTGGCCCAGGTCAAAGACCTCAATAGTCACATGGCCCCAAATCCCCCAAAAACGTCATTTAGGGCCTCAAAATGACCCCGAAAGTTTGGAACCTGAAAAACTGCCAAAGATAGAAAACCGTTTTTCGAGCCTATGGAATAGTTGGGTGGCCATCGATATCCACCTGGATTAGCACCCCTCCCCCTGGATCCATTGTCGAAGCTTAGGCACTCTGGCCCTGTGGTAGTCTGTTAACAGATCCGTGGATGCTTTGACTGTGAGAGCTAGGGTATCGCAACATACATTGCTAGGGTTTCGCCTTCGACCTCCTCCGAAGTTGCTACCTTGAAATTATATATGAAATTGTATTAAATAAATATTGAAACCAATGCTAATTGATTACATAAAATCACCGGTGCATATTTCTTATGAAATGCATCGGTGTGTTGTAATATTAAACGCACCGATGAGATTAATAATTAAAATACACCGAGAAATATCGACCTGTGATAGTGCAATTGTTGTTATTTTTCAATTCCATTATTTATCAATTTTTTTACATATATCATATATTTTGATTAGTGAATTCGGATATGATGTTTGGATTAATTTGTTATATCATCATATTTTGCATCTCTTCATTATAATATTTAGTTATCCATATATTTAATCAACAATGTAACATTTCACATTGACATTGGACAACACAATAGAATAAATTAAAAAATAATTTATTATATGAATAAGAGGATTTTTGTCATACAAAATGGGACACTTATCAATAATCCCTTCTCTTTCAATTGGGACACTATGTCCATTACATTAAACAAAAATGTTTGATTTTCACAGACAATTACTTCAAAAAAATACAGTTGCAACTTGCATTGATATCCAAATATATTGGTCATCATTCTTCATTGGAACTGCTGTTAGTGCTCGAGCTACTTCCATGCCTTGGGTTATTTTGCTGAATGTTTGGTTGATTGCCTCGATTGTTTTCATCTTCTTCAAGTTCCATCTACAAACATAAAAATAAATGGTAATGAGTCTATCTACATTTGTGAAAATAATGAAAATTGAAATAAATAGTATACATGAATGTAAATTGAAAAACGACGTACCTGCAAAGCAAGAATTGACTCATGAATCATACACATATGTTCAAAATCAAATCTCATGCCTTGTTTCAACAAATCTTATGTTGGCTTAGTTCCATACTTTGTTTCCTGCAAGTTTTACACCCCATAAT
Source organism: Picea sitchensis (assembly GCA_010110895.2). Taxonomy (NCBI): domain Eukaryota; kingdom Viridiplantae; phylum Streptophyta; class Pinopsida; order Pinales; family Pinaceae; genus Picea; species Picea sitchensis. The sequence continues at coordinate 15,774 of SNQJ01S0002645.1, forward strand.
AAATCATAGATTTAATACAAAGTATTATTTTTGTTTCATTAATCATAAAATGATAGAAGTAAAACAACATAGATTATACTTACAAATTTCAGAATTAATTTTTCATATGCCAACATATACTCACAACCCTTAATTAACCCAATGTCAATCAATTTTTCTGATGGTTCTTCTTTGTATGTTAGCACTTGATTGAAGACATTCAAGGATGGGTGTTGTAAAACAACTTAAAATATACAAAAAAAAGCTTAAGTTGTTATAAGGAAATAACAATTACTCACAAACTTTGTTATCAACCATTTCCTTCCTTGTCATCCAATTTTATGTGCATAATGAGTTCCATTTTCTTTTCTTTGCTGTAAGAGAATATTTGAAAATTAATATTTATTGCTAAATTAATTATTTGTACCTAATAGAAAAATGCATTGATTACATACATTTGAAGCACGTTGTTGTTGAGATGGCTCCTCTTGCGATGCAATTATGTCCATTTCTTTGACCATCTCATTGTACACTTTTTTGGACATTCCTACTGACATATTTTAGATATCAGCTCATTGGTCCTCTGGGATTTTCATAATTTTCTTGAAAAAATAACATGACAATAAAATATTTTTATATTGATATATGAAAACTAAATATCACAAAATTGATATATTAATAAATGGATACTTTGTAANNNNATTGCAAGTCTGACAGGTCTCATTGATCATTGCTCTGGAAATGCTTCATGTAGTTTAGATATAACCTGGTTCTTGGAATCATTGGATGGATTTCTATATTGTAAGTGGAAAGTACGTCTATACGTTCATTCCACTATATCCCTCATAGTTCTGTAAATATCCCCCCACCCTTTGATTAATCTCCAACACCACTCTAGATAAGCTAAGAACCAATTCATCATCATTTACATCTTCTATATTAATTAATTTTGTTTTGTTAGGATGACATTCTATTCCCTCCTTGTTGGTGCCTGTAGAACATTAAACATATGTGGATTAATAAATTGTTTGAAACATGTCATCTAATATTCCTAAGTATATTATTAATGAAAATTAAAAAATAAATTCATATTGAATAGTATTTTTTCATTCACCTGATTCATCCCTCTGGAATTTTTCCATCAAGATTTTATGATTTTCTGCGCTTAGATCAGAAATAATCTTATCGAGCTTCCTCATTTCGTGGCCCTACATGACACACACTAACCAATACATATTATTTAAACTTACATATAGTTCAACCATATTAATTTTGTATAGAATTTACAGAGAACCTGTCTTTTTTGTTTTTCCGGATGTGCCATCATTGTGTCGACCAAAAATTTTCTTATTTAAACTCTTCTCACTCATATTTTTATCAATATACAACCTGTACCATTCAATACAAAAATTATTAAATATATTTTATAAATAAATCACATAATTTTCAGCGAATTTTTTTTTGTTGTAACCGGGGAGCTTTTTAAATACAAAGCACCAATGCATTTATTACATAAAACGCACCCGTGCGTTCCATACAAAAACGCACCAGAGAATTTAATTCATTTTTAAAAAAATTGTGAATTACAACAATGTGATATATATAGAAGACATCACAATGACTACGATAGGAAACAAAAACATAGCAAAAAAATTAAACATTCATAAAAAAACAATAGAAAAATTACACAATGATGAGAAGAAAAGTTAAAAAAATAAAAAAAATTATGTGATAGCATTTTATGTGTTATTTAGATGAGAAAACATCGACGATATTTTTTTTATGCACCATATTTTTTAATTAAAAAAAAATCTTGGCTTTATCGGTGCTCCTTAGATATAAACACACCAGTGCGTTTTTGTCGAAATGGCCATCGAAAAATGTTAAAAAAAAAAACGTCAAATCAGAAACTGTTTAAAAAAAATTCAGAAGGCCGACTACGTTTGGGATCCGATGCAATAAGTGGTCCCTTTGCATCACATGCCAACCAATTATATATAGAAAAACAAACCCATTATATCTAAACCGCCTAAAACAAAAAGCCTTAATTTTGAAGTGATAGAGGGAGTTAAACCCTAGGGTGAAATT
>SNQJ01S0002645.1:17966-28423 GCA_010110895.2 Picea sitchensis
TTGTAAGTTAGAAGATAGATTAGAACCTGCTAAGCAGTAAAAGTTACATCTGTCATGCTATCCCGATAGGTTGTGGCAACATTCCCCTGGTGGGAAACCAATGTTTCCACATGGCCTTAAGGTTCACAGTATCCATGCAAAACTTGAAAAAATGTAAGAAACATAAACTGTAAGGTGCTAGATCTAGTGTGCCACGCAGGGCAAAAATCCTTTTTGCTAGACTGTCCATACCGAAAACAAAAAACTGAAATGAACTAAAACTGTAAATTCCTAGATCTAAGAAGCCACGCAAGGCGAAGAACTTGAGAGTTATACTGTCTGGAAGCATAAAACATGGGGAACCTGAACAAGAAGAAGTTATCCAGAGCTGGGGTCGAGCCTTTGCTTGTTCCTTTGGTCTTGCGAGGTGTCCCTACCTAGCGCACCTGTGTCCAATATAACTTGCTTGAGATCATGTAGAAGATTCATCAAGAGCTTCTCACGATGAATATGTTCTTCTTCCCTGTGATGCATCTCTTTAATGGCGCCATTGATATCCTCAATTTCTCGCTTGATGGCATCCAAAGAGTCTTTGAGAGCTTCCTTGCCAGTGCAACGAGTGCAAACAGGAGAGGGCAGAGGGGGTGGAGGTAAATCATAGGGCGAGGTGGGGGAGTTGGGAGAGGGGAGGGGGGAGGACAAATAAGAGAGAGGGACTAACAGAACAGGGGGAGTGAATGGTAGAGGTGGAGGATGGTGGGGAGGCGACAACTCCGGGCTGAGATTTGGATTGAAGCCCAGGGAGTTGCCATGGTTGTTGAACCATTCAACTCTGCAGGTATATGGAGATGACAATGGAGGCAATTCTGGAGTAGTGGTCCTTTCGGGAGGGTGGTATAGGGAGGTGGCGCGAGATGAAGCGAGGGGAATCTCTGGGGTGGAGGCACGCGCAGAGTCTTGAGGCAATCTTGGAAGAGTCTGCTTGCCTCGTCCTCTCGAACCTCTTCCTCTTGCAGCGTACCAGGACGCCCCCCGTCACGATTTACCTCGAAGTCAAGGCATTAGGAAAAACACTGGAAACCAGAGATGGAGCACGTGATAACTGTTGTTCGAAGGACCAGAATCGAGCCAGAACCAAAAGAAATAGCAGACCGGAGGAAGAATGCTAGGTGTAGGGGGCTGAGAGCACCAAGGAAACTCGAGCCAGAGGAAAAAAAATAAATAGTTTGCAGGAGGAGGCCAAGACTCGGGAGGATGAGAGCTCGAATGAGCCATGGTTGTCCAAAAATCTGGCCTAAAACCGCTGAACCGGGCAAGGTGATGAGACTGGGCATGCCTCCAACCCATTTCCATAATCTCTCCCACGAACTAGAGCGCCATAACATTAAACCGATCCGAATTCAATTGAATGCAGAGGTGCGTCGTCCAAGGAGTTAAACAAATGGATTAATGGCGGAGGTGAGTGAGGGCTGAGGTGGCTTGAGGTGGCAAGAGATGTGGCCATGTGTCCACCCATCTATCCATCCACCCGTCATGTTCGATATCACCCCATCCAGGGAATTTTAATTAAAATCCAAATAGGAATACAATTTGTAAAAAAATTTATTATCAAAATCAACAGTAAAATTTATAATTTTTACTATGTAGGGTTTTGAGTGAATCACCATACCCTTAAAATCCCGATTTTCTGAATATTTCTATTGTTCCAAAGTATTCTTCTGCTCCACAGTGCTCCCCGGTATGTCTCTCTTCCAAATTTGTCTCCTTTAAATTTTGACAAAATAATGAAAATATTGAATACCTTCTTAATATTTAAAAAACTTTATGAAAATGGTTCAGAGTGAATCACCATACCCTTCTAATTATCATATTTTGAATAATACTATGGTTCCAAAGTTTCTGCTGCTACATAGTGTTCCTCTGTATGTCTCTCTTGCAAGTCTCTCCCCTGTAATTTTTTGCAAAATAATGAAATAGTGAATAAATTTTTAGCATTTAAAGGACTTTACGAAATTCGATTCCCGCTCTTTTTTTAATTGTTTAAAAAAATCACGTTTTTTTTTTTTTTTTTTTTAACTTTTTGGGCACGACAGTGCGTTTATGTTAGACACACTGGTGCGTCCATATTACATTATGCAATGGTGCGTCCATATTATATTACGTATCGATAACATATACTTGTTTTTTATTAACAAAATATTGAAACACTATGTGGTTAATTTTTCAACGCACCAATGCTTATTATTAATATGCGCACTGATGCGTTTGTGGTTTATAAGTGCACCATAATGCTTTTAAAGTTATTTGAAATTTTATTTGCACATAAAGTAATATATTAATCTCAAATTATCTTTTAGGATGAATTCACACGACTTACAATATTTCTGTGTACTTTTACGTTTTATGTCGCCTTATTCTTAAAAAATGGTTTGAAAACTATATTCAAACTCAGATTGTGGTATGGTCCTCGAAATTTATTTTAGATATGTACAAAATTTTATTTTGCTAATTTTGTTGAAATGCAAGGACAAAACCTTATAATATTATCAAATGATCAATTCTTCAAATTCCAGCCCGTTCCATATTGCTCAAAGTCCATTGCGGAGTTCTCCCTTTCCATCTCTAGTAAGTTTAACTTATTTTATTTATGTTTCGATTATCTAATTGATTTTTTTTTATCCATGTCAATCTGAATAAAAATGTATCCAAATTTGCAGGATCCTGATTCAGAATCGAGTTCAGATGCAAAAAATATTCCAGTACTGGATCAAAAATGTCGGAAGGTCTTATCAGGAGCAACATACTGCAATTAGTTGGTAGATGAAACTGGATAGCCACTTTACCCTACCAATTGTGACATTCCATCTTCTAGCCGCAATCCTGGGTCGACGATGTTAATAATTGTTTGGTATAATGTAATTTGAACAGACAAATTATTGCATTATGCTTACTAATATCATCGATGTACTAATATTCAATATTTTTGAAATTAGGATTCTAATGCGACCTACCTACCATCTTCCATTGCACCCCACAACAATGTCAACCCGAGAGAAGGTTGCAATGAGAGCAATACTCAGAGAGGAAGCATACCAAGAATGGTTGAATCAACCACCTATTCAATTCCCACTACATCCAGATTCACCAATTATGAATGACTACAACAATAGTAGTTCTTCAGAATTTGACAATGGAGACAATCAAAAAGAGGTTGGTATGGATGATTACTTACGGGCTACGACTGCCATGGAGACAATGTTGTTAGATGCATTCCATAACGATGAGCTAGGGGATGATGCTCATATCAATGATACCATTTCCAAAGCCTGAAATCTGCTTCCACCACCCCTCTCTTTGGACCTAGTGCCGATCAAATTCTACCCAGCTTGGGACAACAATGGTATTGTACAACTTGAAAGTAAAGTTTGGCATGTCAAACGCATGTTTCTTTGCAATATTGGGGTAATTGACCAACAAGTGCCTTACATTAATTTTGAGAAATCTTGTCACACAATCAACATTAGAAATGGTTGCTTTTATAAATGTTAAATGATCTTGTACATTTCTATTACCCACTAATTGTAGGTTATTGAAAGACAAGGTTCTTCCTAGTGATAATGTTTTTCTCGGTAGCTGCAAAGAGGCAAGCAATTGTTGAAAATGTTTGGTGTTGAGTATATATCATATCATGCATGTCCAAATGATTGTATTCTATACAGAGGAGAATATGCAGGAAAAGAGATATATCCAAAATGTGGGCATGATAGATAACATAAATCAAATAAAAATGGTAAATCACATGTTCCTCCTCATAAGATATTGAGGCACATGCCTATAATCCCAAGGATTCAAAGGCTCTTTCGTTGCAAAGAATTAACTATGTTGCAGGGATGGCATGCATCACATTGAATTGACTTGAGAGTTATGTGAATCCCAACAGATTCAATAGCTATGAAGCATATAGATGATACATGGCCAGAAAAATTCAAGGATGAAGTACGAAGTCTACGACTCAACATAGCAATGGATGGTGTAAACCCATATTCCCTCCAAAACACCAACTGTTATGTTTGGCCTGTAGTAGTGATCAATAAAAATACCCCCCCATGGTTGTCTCTGAAGAATGAACATCTTATGTTTGCTCTTATAGTCCCTGGTAGAAGATAAGTGAAGAATATGGATGTCTACCTACAACCATTGTTAGATGAATTGAAGGAATTATGGGAAGGGATACATGTATACGATGTATCAAGACCCATCACAACAAAGAAGAGTTTTACGTTGTATGGCATATGTGCTTACACCACATGTGATTATCCAGGATTAGGAGTTTGCTCTGGTAATTAACATGTTTATTGATTTGTTTATATACATAACAATATTTATTTGCATATTTAATTCATTGTGATTGACGTTCTATTCTTAAACGCTAACATGCTATGTATACAATAATTTCACATGTCTTGTAACTAAAGGCTATCATGGATGTAAATGTTGTGGACCTTCTCTGAAGGCTAGGTGGTCCAATCACCTATAAAAGCCAGTGTACGACTACTCGAGGGTATTTCTCCTAGAATAACACCCTTATAGAAGAGCAACATCTGCTTTCAATGGTAAACTAGAGAGAACCCAAAGGCCTACAATAATGACACCAACATAATGGCCTAGAGAATATGAGAGAGAGAAGGAGAAGGAGATTACATAAATGTTCGATTCAAATGGGGAGCCTATCTTCGATGATCCAGAATTCTTCGACACCTATGTTGATAAATTGTCCATTGGGATGAAAAATAAATCTATCTTTTATGAGCTCCCATATTGGGAGCATCTTAAGATTGCCCACTTACTAGATCCCATGCATATATTTGAAAATGTTTCATCATCTTTATGGAGGCACATATCATTGAAAGAAAGTGACACATTGGCTAAGAGGAGAGATCTTATTTATTCAAAAACTAAAAAGAAACATTGGCCAAGACAAGAAAGTAGAGGAGAGGCTGGTCCCTCTTGTTCTTTCAAAGAAGGTGATGTCCCATGGATTTTTAAGAAATAAGATATTTTTTTGGCAAAGGAAGTTATATTGGGTGTGAAGGTGCCTTCTTTATACGGGTCTTACCTATGACGTTGCTTCACTGTGCGTCAAGACCATTTTTCGGGGTTGAAATCACATGACCATTTGAACCTTCTAAAGGTACGACATATGTCAAAAATATGATTTTATTATTTGTAATTTTTATTTTTATGCCATAGGATAAAACAAAATTAATTTTGTATGTGTTTACTTTGTAGTGTCACTATCCTCTACTCGTGCATGGGTGTGTGAACCATAACTTCCCCCAGGACCTAAGACATGCCATATCTAAATTATCTGCATTTTTATTTTGGATCACATCAAAGGAGATTCATATGGCTAGAATTCCATGGTGGCGTCAAGAGATAGCTGAGATTGTTTGGATGTTTGAGAAGGAACTACCATCGAGTTTCATGGAATTGCAGGTTCATATTCTAATTCACCTAGTAGATGAGGTTGAATTAGTTGGGGTGGTCTCTTGTCGTTGGATGTTTTTTTTAGAGAGGTACATGAAGAAATTGAAAGGATTTGTTTGTTAAAGGGAAAAACCCGAGGGTTCTATGGCAGAGAGGTACATATTATATGAGTCTTTCTATTATGCCAATGAGTACATCAAGCAGATTGACAACACACCAGGTGCAGTGATTTGGAATGATGAAAGGGATGAAGATAAAAGAGAAGGGGAGCTTCTCCAAACGAATGGAAAAATGCACTTGATAAAGAGTAAGTGACTTATCATTTGTCAAATTTATACACAGTAATTGTTCACATTGAACTTCATAATGTATATTTTCATGATTTCATATGTACTATATATTGGTTTGATTTCATGAATACATCAACGCATTCATAAAAAGATGCCATCAATAAATTCATTCTTTACAATTCAGAGACAACACAGTCATGGGTCGCATTGTACGAACATAAGAGGAGGAAATGGGAAAGTGACAGAAAATAATTCTGACGGTTGAATGGTAGAAGAATGCCTTATTCTGATCATCTAAAAGAAAATATGCCAATGATATGCCCCAATAGTTGGGTTGCTGACCAAGTCAAAGAGAAATTTGGTGCATCCGATCGTTACCCGCATGAAGAAGAGGATGCACTAAACATAGGGATTGGTTGCAACAACTCGGTAATAATCTCTTTGTGTACATTTTTAACTTCATAATGCACATTTGAATTGTAAGTACATATATATTATTTTATATTTTAATGATCGAGTTATTAAGCGCATATTGACACTGTGATTTGTTCACTTTTTTATAGGTGCATTTGTTCCCATCTATGTGGGCATATGGACATCATTTTTGCACAGAGGATGCCGATGATGGACACATGACACAAGATTGTGGAGTGGAAGTCGAGTTCGACCAATCTAGTCATGCTAGCCACCGCGATCAAAACATAATACATGGGAAGTTAGGTTACGTCAGAAAAATATAAGAGATCATTCAAGTGGACTTCTCTTCTTTCAAATGTGATATTTTTAGGTGCAAGTGGTGGGACACCTTTGATCGGAATAATGTAAAGGAAGATTGTGATAGTGGGATGATATGTGTCAACTCTAAAACGATGTGGGATGAAGCTAAGGAGCCTTATGTTTTCCCAAAACACTGCAACCAAGTGTTTTTTACCCATATGTGTTGGATAGGGATTGGTGGTTTGTATTAAGACATGACCCTAGATCAAAATATATTTTTAAGAACAACAATGTTATCATGCCAAGCGAGGAAGATAATCATGGTGATGACAACAAATAGTGATATATTATACATGTTTTATTCTTTAATTACTTACTTTTATGTTTTCAAATCTATAGTGGATTTAATAATTTGATTATCAATTTTATAATGTTTTTAGTATTTAAAATTTCATATGAAATATTATTAATTTTTTGATTGGATGATATAATTAAATGTTATGTGTAAATGATATAAATAATTTTCCACTGTAAATCTAGATGATATTTGAACTTTTAGTATTTTAATTTTAACTTTCACTTTAAAAAACAATATATTATTGTATTGTAAATATCAAATATTTAATATCATAATTTTAAAATGTATTTTTGCTACCCACCATTTCATATCATTACCATATCGTATTATATTGTATTAATTTTTAATTTTAAGTTCATACATACTAATTAGGGGAATATTCAGATCTAAAATAAGCCTCCTAAGTGAGTTTTTAAAAAAATACATCATTATCCTTAAAAAACTAATTCATGTGTCATTTACATAAAAAATCACTTTCCTTAAATGCATGTGTCCCTCTCTAAACCCATATAATAATATATACTTAAGATATTACATAAAAAAATTAAATACATAATATATTATGTAATATAATAAATATACTATATTATATTATGTATTAATTATAATATAATAAATATAATATATTATGTTATATATTAATTTTATATTATAAATATAATAAAAAAATATAATATAAATTATATAATAAATATAATATATTATATTATATATTAATTATAACATAATAAAATATAATATATTAAGTTATATATTAATTTTATATTACATATAATATATAATAATAATAAACATATAATTAAAAATTGAATTAAACATGTAGATCATAATAGTTTTTAATCCCTTATCCCCTCTTTTTATTTGTGGGTAAGAAATTTTACAACTCCCAATAGCTAATTCAATTCTTAATATCAATTACAACAACAATTAACAACATGTAACATAGGATATTAAAAAATGACATAAAACTTAAATACATGTAATTAATCCATTTAAGCAAATTATTTAAAGAGAATAATTCATACAAATTAAAATATTTAATATTCTAATTTTTTTTTCCATAAGAAAACAAATGTTATATTCATAGAGGAATATACATGTTACAATCTTTCATGTCTAGCCTTGGTAGGCTTCCTTCGAGGACTGTACTGCCTATACATCTTCTACTACATAACATGCCTTTAAAGACCTTTTTCAAAAACCTTCTACAAACTATTCCATCTGTTCAAAAACATTTACAACCTTACAAAAAAAGGAAAAAAAAGACTTCTTCAGAGGCGAAATTCCCTTGCCTTAGTTTCTGTTCCTTCAAAGAACTCGTAAAAGTCGAAGGCTCCTTTTTGCAGTTGCAATGCTTCCTTTGAGAGTTAATCTACCTTTGTGTTTAGCTCCCTCAGAATGTGTTGAAAGGAAATCCATTCGAAATCTCTGAAAGTGAGCTTGATGTCCCTTAGTTGTGAGGCCAAAACCTGAGATTCTGGATGTTGTTGAGACCCCTTTCTTAGTCGATCACCAGTTTGGAATCACCGAAAACTTGTAGCATTTAATATTCTAAATATTTTTATGTTTTTGTAAATGTTTCTTGGTTAAGTTTGACATTCATGCATTCTTATAGTATAGTAAAAAAATGTTGAATTAGAGATTTTGAGACTTGTATTAATTATGGGAATTAAAAAAAATATGACTAAATTACAATTAATAGGAAGTTAAAATATCACAAAGATTTTATAAATGCTAATTGAGCTTATCATAACTATTTTTAATTCTTCATTATGAACTTATTAACAAAAACAATATTCTTGAAATGAGGACCAATTCTCACATCGTACTTTCAAGTAAACTAGTTTGTAAAATTGTGATACAAAGTAAGGTTGAAGATTAATATAATTTACTTTGAACTTGCCCAAACTTTAATTAATAACATAAGACATATATTTACCCATTTTTATAACTTATTTACTTTTCAAGACCTCTTAACTACAAAAACACGATAAACTTGGTATTTTCATTTTCATCACGTTCAAATATAAAAATGACAACATAATAACTTAAGAACTGTTGTAATCTAACCTATTTAAATCTAACCTTTGTACTGTGTACAATTAATGCATCAAAACATTTCTAAAATACAGGTAGAAGCAAATTGCTACTAATTTCACTTGTTTTTTTTTTTGTAAGTGAGTGTGAGTATCTGTATTACTAAAAAAGACTAATATAAAAAAAGAGGAACTCCCTGGTCTGCCAAAAAGGAAACCAGCCCAGGGGTTCCAGAGTTGCGTTCTTTAAGATAAAAAAGGGGTATGGCTGGACCGCCACATTGGGAAATCGGTCTTGTCCCATCATATCCAGTTTTGACAAGCTAATCATAACAAAACCACAAAAACACAAGACAACAATTAAGACTGACCTAGTAACATTCACTGATCATTGGCTACCCGACGCTAGTCCAGGATTATGAGATTATTCTTTCCATCTTTTGCCTTGTCCTTTCTCTCCTCCCTCTGGGCCACCATGTTGGTCTTCCTAATCCGGGTTGGTGCTCCATTCCCATCAGTAGGTGTGATGTTCATATGATGGACATAACGCAAGTATAAGTGGAATTGGGTAGCCATTCGCTCCAACTTCTCCTTCTGGTTCTTCTGGTCCTCTGCAAGTCATTTTGTACTAGCGTCCAGGTTGCTGAGGTGACTCAAGATTTCTTTTAGCAATTTCCTTTGGGCCTTGTTTCCCTTCCAACTGAAAGCTTTCTTTTCTGTGCTCACTTTGCCTATTAACATCTTTGTCCGCCATGCCATCTCTACCGTCTTATGGTAGAGGGTTTCCTTGGATTGCGTGGTCCCTGGGTTCGTTATCCAGTCCACTTCCTGGCTCAGTTCCTCCCAGATTTTTCCCTTACGCTTGGTAGTGATTTCCCTCTCCCACCTGGTGATGGTTATTAGGACCTAGAAATGTCCCTTTTTCACTATATCTTTTGCTCATTCAATCTTATCATTTCTATGCTAAAATGCTTAATATCATGTTTGCTAAGACCTTTATCCCAAGGTATGAATCATTGATCTTGCTTTTGTATTCTTATTTACTTAACATGTTTGATTGGTAGCGTTTCTCATATTTTATCCATGAATGTTAAACTAATGATCAAAATGTAAAGAACAACCAAGTCTTGAAGAAAGATCGCTGCTGTTACACCAACTGTTACAGCTGTGCGCCATTTCTGCATGCTGTTACATGACTATAACAACTGCGCACCTTTCTTGGAAGCTGTTACACCTGCTACAATAGATGCCCACCAATATTGGAAGCTGGTATATCATTCAAATCTGAATCTTGAAGACCGATCCTCAAGGCTGTTACACATTTTGGCTCACACTGGTGATCAAGATCATTTCCAGATTTTGTGAAGATGACAGATCTTTTATATCATACTAACAACTTGAGAATATCTGATTATCAAGGCTATCCTGAGTCCGTTTTCAATTGAATGTCTTTGTCTTTAAATAACAGAGCTTTTGTAACCATTAGGGGCAGTGGAGATTAACGGTGGAATAGATTGTGAAGGGTAAAATCATGAAGCTGGGTAACACTTTCGTGACAATCGGGTCTCCAAAATTTCTAGCGGCAATTTT
>SNQJ01S0002645.1:28433-58800 GCA_010110895.2 Picea sitchensis
CAAGTTTTGTTTTTACTGTAAAGTGAAATTCTAAATAAAAAAAATACTTTTATATGTCGGAAGTTGAATAACTTGTGAAAATACAGTTTTTTTTGTCATAAAACAAGCAAAAGTGTAACCCACCTTCATGATTTCACCCTGAAGTGAAGCATTTTGTATCTGAACATTTTTTACGATTTAGTAAAAAAGTGATTTGAGTTTCTCTAACCTACTGTAGTCTTTTCGAGTGGATTCAGTGAGAAGGAAAGGGCCCACCTTCCTGACAGACTCCCCTCTGTTGTGAGTTTTAGATGAACTGCTTTGATTATTTATAGTTGTGAGATTTGCCTGTTTATGCATTTCTAGAATACATTTGCTGTTACAGTTTAGTCCCTTTCTGTTAATGCACATCAGTGTGTCTCATGAGAGTTAGAATCAATTGTTGTATACTGCTGGATAATTGCTTTGAAAGTTAATTCATTTTTCTGCATTAGATTAAATCTTTGTTTCCAAGCAAAAGTAAATAGAAGCGTGAATTCCCTTTCTGCAATTAAGTAGACTTCCTTTCAACAATTATCACAAAACTTCCTTCTGTAAGAGTAATATAGAAAATTAGAATAGATTGGATAATCCAGGATTCTTATACACTCATCAAATTCTACTCCTGGAAATTAGATTTCAATTATGCAAGCGTGATTTCAATTATGCAACAATAGATTAGAACTCCAGCCGTGTCAACAACTAGTGTTAGTGTTCAACTTTTCAATTCTATTTCTTTTAGTGTTAGCTTACCTTACTGCAACTTGATTAGTGTTTGCTTTCATAATCTAGCATAGACTGTGCACAATTATCTTACAATAAAAAAACTTCCCTGGGTTTGATAATTCATATTGAACACCTTAATTATCTATTTATTTAGACAATTAAAGTGCCCAACATTTTGGTGCCGTTGTCGGGGAATATAATTATAGATTCTTGTAAGAACATTAGTTTTCTTTTCTTAGGAATGAGTAGCCTGCATGAATCGAGGAACAAGAGGATGTATCCCCATAAATACTAACCCTACAGGTGCCAAAGGATGTGGTGGAAGGAATCCTACATTGGGAAGGCCAACCTTTGTTGATGAGATTATAGCCAGAGCATATTCTTCTTTGAGTTCTATCTTTCGCCCTTCAAATCCTCCAAGAAGACATATTCCTCAGTCATCAGAACTACCCCATTTTGAAACATCATTTTCAACAAGACAAGACAACACTGGAGAATATTTGAAGTTGAAGGTTTGTCACCAACAAGACAACACACAACACTGGAGAATATTGAAGATCAAGGAAGTGTAGCTCGGAACAGGGAAAATCCAGAAGAAGTTGTTTATCAGATCAACAGACAGATAGTCACTAAAGAGAAGTGGGACACTTTCCGTATTGATTGGAGAGAAAGAGCACGTATGGAAAATCAAGGAGATAATGAAGAAGAGCTCCACCATGAGGATCTAGTGAACAATCAAGAGCATGTAAATGATGAAAATACTATCTCTACCCTGGTTTTTCCTATTACTAATATTCCCACATAGGGGATGGCTCCTATGAAGAACATACCTCTCTTAGCCCTGCCAAATTTCCATGGATTATCTACTAAGGATCCATATGAGTTTCTGTTTGAATTTGATATTCTGCGTAGAAGCTATGACTACACTAGCACTATGCAAAAGATTAAATTGTTTCCATCTACATTGAAGGGTAACGCGTTAAGATGGTTCATGAGCCTTGGAGGAGAGAATATTTCAACACGGGGACAAATGGGGCAACTTTTCCTGAACAAATACCAAGACTACTACCGAACGAGGGAACAAAGAGACGAACTGTTCAATATTTCTCAAAAGGAGGATGAGACCCTTGAAGATTTTGTGGAGCGACTCCAGTATAATCTACAAAGGTTTGGACATCCGGATGTGAGTAAGGACATTCTGAAAACTATTTTTCTAAAAGGAGTTAGAGATGATTGTATAGATATGCTGAATATGCTTGGTAAGGGAGATATATCTAAGGAATCCTATGAAGACATTGTAAATATTTGTAAGAGATGCTCTCGAGGATCTACAAGGAATAAGTCAATTACCAGGGATACCACTTTTCCAAGGGTACATAAGTCAACCAATGGAGGGGCAACAAGAGCAGAAATAGGTAATCTGTTAGAAAATTTCAAAACAGAAATGATGAACTCTTTTTCTTCAAAAATGGACACTTTACAAGTCAAACAAAAAAAAACAGAATCAGATCAGGCATTGTCCATTTTTTGTCCGAAATGCAGAAAGAAACATCCAGTAAGGGAGTGCCCACTGAACAGTGTCCAGGTATGTCTTATTTGTGAATTAGATCATGCTACTGACTAATGTCCCTCCCTACCAGGTGTAAAAGCATCAATGAAGGTGACTAACGAGGAAGCATAGACTATCTATCTAATAACACAGAGAAGACAATGGCAACCACGAGGTCAAGGTACAAACCCTCAATTCTCTCCTGCAACACTTAATTATTGGAATAATGTGAACAATCAGCTTCAATATGGCCATATGAATGCCCCCCCTCCAAATCAGATGCCACCTCCTTATCAGGATCCCAATGCATGGGTACCTATGCCCCAACAACATAATCATCCTGGGCAATGGAACCCATATTGGAGAAACCCTCACCAATAGAACCCTTATCAACAACAGTTCCAACCCCTATACCTGCAACAATAACTGCAGTTACCTCCCAATACCCCACAAAACAATCCTTCCTTACGGCCTCAGATGCTTGTGCAACCTAACCAAAATCCAAATAATAAGGTCGTTCAGAATATTGATATACACAATGTGCCAACTCTGTCTATTACCCCTATGCCTTGTGATGAGATAAAATTAAGATCAGGGAGAATAGTCGAGCCAATAATTGAAGATGCTCCATCTTCAAAATCAGACAAGGAAGCGGGGGAAAAACCATCTGCTGATAGATAGGATATTGATGAACCTATCATAGAATTAGTAGAACCCCCATTCCATGAAAGATTGGAAATTATAAAAACTGTGGAATTACCATCCTTTAATCTCTTAGGAGAGTTGCAAAATCTACATGTTAAAATTCCACTATTGCAAGCGATTAGGGATGTCCCTATTTATGTGAAGATTGTGAGAGACCTCTGTATCGAAAAGCCAGGAAGGAAACTTAGGGACCCCCTCACAATACACGTAGTGGGAGAATTGTTTAAACTGATGTTAGGCCAAACCCCACCTATTAAATATGGCGACCCAGGAAACCCTACAGTCACTGTCAAAATTGGGCATACATTTATTCCTGGTGTGTTAGTTGATTTAGGGGCAACAATTAACATTATGCCAAGAGAGACAACACAATTGTTGCAACTCAGAAAGCAATTCCAACCTACTCCTACTGTTTTAGAGTTAGCTGATCGTACTACTATTAAACCAGAAGGAGTAATCGATGATCTAGTTCTTTCAGTTGATTCATGAGATTATCCTACTGATTTTGTCGTATTGCAACCTAAAACTCATCTGGGGGGTCATCCTCTAATTCTAGGAAGACCATGGTTAGCTACAATTGATGCTTTCGTTGGTTGTAGATTTGGTTCAATGACCATAACTGATGGTTATGATACCAAGAAACTTACCCTTTATCCTCATGCTAAGCCCAGTGTGGAACCCAAAAATTCTTTATGTATGGATCTTGAGGCTGAAAGTGCTCTACCTGTGCTAACCATAGGAAAAGCCATGAGTTTCAAAGATGAGACAGAGGATGAGATAATCAATAGCTTTATCAGTGACCCTTTTACTGTTACACAAAACACGTATCACCAATTCAGTAGAATTTTTCACCCTACTTCCCAGGAAGGAGTGAGCCCAGAGATGTTCTCTAAATCTGTTGTAAATCAAGTTAATTCAGCTGTAACAGAAGATACTAAAACAACTGAATTATTTCCTAAAGTCAGTTCCGAGAGCATCGTTGTAGAAATCAAACCTGGAAAAACCTTGAACATCAATCCCGTTTTATCTTCTGCTGAAACTCGTCGTTTGATGAAGTTATTGATTGAACATAAAGAAGCATTTTCTTGGGATTACATGGATATGAAAGGAATTTCCTCTGAACTATGCACCCACCATATATACATTAAGGAATAATTCCGACCCATTTGCCAACTCCAAAGGAGGATGAACCCTAATATTAAAGAGATTGTTAAGGAAGAACTCCAGAAACTTCTAAATGCCGGATTCATCTACCCTATATCAGACAGCGAGTGGGTTTCACCATTGGTTATTGTGCCTAAAAAGAATGGTAAATGGAGAGTGTGTGTGGAATATAGAGCCCTGAACAAGGCCATGCAGAAGGATCATTTCCCTCTACCATTTATTGATTAGGTTCTAGACAACCTATCTGGGAAAATGTTTTTCTCTTTCCTAGATGGATTTAGTGGCTATAACCAGATAAAAATTGCTCCACAGAACCAAGATAAGACCACCTTTACCAATCCTTGGGGTACATTTTCCTACAAGGTTCTCCCATTTGGATTGTGTAATGCACCAACCACTTTCCAGAGAGCTGTAATTGGTATTTTCTCTAATATGGTGAATGACTATATGGAAATATTCATGGATGAATTTACACCTTATGGTACTGATTTCGATGAAGGTTTAGCTAATCTGGAAAAAGTGCTCAAAAGATGTATACGGTCTCATCTTTCTCTAAGTACAAAAAAGTGTCACATGATGATGAGCGAAGGTGTGGTGTTGGGACACTTCATTTCTTATGCAGGAATTCAGGTAGACCCAACCAAAATCCAAGTAATTTTGGACATTCCAACCCCATCAACTTAGAAAGAGGTAAGAATCTTTTTAGGGCATGCTGGATATTACATGAGATTCATTAAAAAAATTTCCAAGCTTTCCTCTCCCTTATTTTTTCTATTAACAAAATATGTTGACTTTAGTTGGACTGACATTTGTGAACTGTCTTTTGCAGATCTGAAATTGTCCACAACTCCCATTTTGAGAGGGCCCAATTGGGCTCTGCCATTTCACATTTCTCCAGATGCCTCAGACATTGCAATTGGTGCAGTGCTAGGGCAACAGGAGGACAAAGATCCCTATGCTATCTTCTATATCAACAAGAACATGGCTCCTGCTGAGTTAAATTATACAGTTACAAAAAAAGAATTCTTGGCAGTAGTTTATGCGATCAATAAATTTAGGCATTATATCACTGGTTATCCTACTTTTATTCATACTGATCATTCAACAATTAAATATTTGATGAATAAACCTATTATTAATGCCTGAGTAACAAGATGGTTGTTATTACTACAAGAATTTGACATCGCTATAGTAGATAGACCAGGAAAAGAAAATGTGGTTGCTGATTTTCTCTCAAGATTGAATATAAATGATGATAATTCACCTGTAGATGATTCCTTTCCAGATGAACATTTGTTTGTAGTATCTGCTCACTCACCTTGGTATGCAGACATTGCTAATTATTTGGTTGCAGGAAAGGTACCTCCACATCTATCTCCCCGAGAAAGAAGGAAGATTATTTAGAAGAGTGCTCGGTATAGTTGGATAGGGGGACATCTTTTCTAAGCAGGCCCGGATCAAGAAATCAGGAGATGTGTGAGGGATGATGAAGTTTATGGACTGCTTAAATCTTGCCATGATGGCCCTTGTGGAGGTCATTTTGCTGATAAAAGGAATGGGCATAAAATTTTGAGGATGGGCTATTTTTGGCCCACAATATTTCAAGATGCAAGGAAGTATGTCCAAGTCTGTGACAGTTGCCAACGAATGGGTCAGTCAAATCATAGGGATGAGATGCCTCTCCAACCTCAAGTGGTGCTAGAGCCTTTTGAGAGATGGACCATGGATTTTGTAGGGCCCATTAACCCACCATCTAATCAGAAAGTCTATATATTGGTCTGCACAGATTACATGACCAAGTGGGTAGAGGCAAAAACACTCATCAGGGCCTCAGAAGAAGTTGTCTTAACATTTTTGTTTGAAGATATATTTGTTAGGTTTGGATTTCCTAGAGAGTTAGTTACTGATGGGGGACCACCTTTCAAATCACATAAGTTTGAGGCCCTACTCAATAAATATCATGTTTTGCATAGAACAACTTCTCCATACCACCCCCAAGATAATGGGTAGGTGGAAAGTACAAACAAAGTCATAGAAGCTATTCTTACTAAGAAAGTGAGGGAACATCATAGGGATTGGTCTGATAGATTGCATGAAGCTCTATGGGCTTATCGAACCACTTGGAGGAACACAACTGGTTTTTCTCCTTATGAATTGGTATATGGGAAGAGCCCTATTTTTCCCATTGAGTTCGAGATCAAAACCCTAAGAACTGCATCAACAGTCAATCTAGACTTGACTATGGCATAGAAGGCCAGACTGCAGTAGCTAAATGAGCTAGATGAGAAGCATTTGGACGCTATTCATCAAACCACATTGATTCAACAACAAAGAACCAAGTGGCATGACCAAATCATCAAGAAGAAGTTATTCATAAAGGGAGGTTAGGCTCTGTTGTATGATTCGCTCTTTAAAGAATTTCAGGGTAAGCTGTGTACAAGATGGCTAGGACCTTACGAGGTAGACATTGTTTTTCCCAATGGGACAGTCAGGTTGATCACTATTGATAGATCCAATACACAATTACTTGCAAATGGTCATCGCTTGCGCCTGTATCAACGTCCACGTTCCAAGGAAAAATTTAAATCCAGATGTCCATCTGATACAGGTTATCAATTTTTAAAGGGAACAAAGCTTGCTGCTTCCCCTTCTGAACCTTAGAACTTTTTGCTTTCAATAAAACCTTGTATATAAATAAACTGTGCGAATTTGAATTTTTCTATTTCATCTTTTTAAATTTTTATGTTTCTTTTCTAATAAAATCAGCCTAGAAAGGTATCGGGAAGTTACTTGTGTGCAGATGGATTGATGAACAACAAGGTAGATTACAACGAAAGGAGCCAAACGATTAGTTTTTTTTAAGTTGAAAAACTTCCTAAAAACTAAGGAATTCTGTGTTCGGCCAGGTTACATGCTGTTATACCTCTTTCCATGTTGTTACACCATGGTCACTTTGCATGCTGTTACACCATTTTCCCGACTATTTTGTATTACATGCTGTTACACTCTTTTGGCCGATTTACATGGTGCTACACCTAATTCCATTATTTCGGCCAAAATACATGCTGATACACCTACCATTGTTATTCCTTTTCGCTATTTTACATGCTGCTTTACCCATTTTTTTTCGCATTCCTGCCACTTTTCCATGCTGATACTCCATCAATCTTTCCCGCTCTACTATCTTTCCATACTGAAACACTGCTATTTTTTCATTTTCGCTGCTATCTTTTCCACTCTCTCTGTCAGGAAATGCCGCTTCATCATTACTTGATTCCACATCCACAGATTTCCAGCTGGTCAACCAAAGAAAGGACTCCACCTCTACTCCACTTGTCATATCATCATTTCTCACATTCTGGAGCCATCTCTCATTATTACAGCTATTCCATGCGGATCAGATGGCCGTTGGATAGTGCGGTTACTCCGACAGATCGATTTGTGCGGTAAATTATGAGGTACGTTACTAATCCTATGTGTCAAAGTGATGTAGATATGGAAGCAAGATTTAAATGCTTACCTGCTGGTTGTAATAATTTTGTTAAACCATGAGCCAATCAAATTAGTTGGGGGGAACGAAAATCTACGCCGACATAACATTAAAATTCCATTTTATAATCACCTCTGCCACCTTTCGACCACACTTATTTTTCGCTGAGACACTGTGTTCTTTATGCAATCCACGTTCGAACTTGATGTGTCTCTAGTTTAGGTGATGGTTTCTCCTCCTTTGTGTCTGTTATATTCTAAAACAAAGTCATGGGAGGATCAGATGTGAGGTATGAACCGAAAAATCTGGTTGCATTGCTACCACACCCAAATGTTTACAAAAAATTTCTGCAGGCTGGATGGATTTATTATTTTGAGAAGTTGCAGGGGTTTAATGAATCAGAAGTGTTGGAGTCCAGTCAGAATCTCAAAAAAGGGTATTTAATGGTACACGGGGTGAGGATTCCAGTGACAGAGGAAACCGTGGCTGCTGTGACAAGGTTTCCGACCATAGGAGAAAGGTGGTATAACAGAAAAGCACATCTTCCCGAAGCACATAAGGGTTTTCTCATGAACGATGAGTAAGTTCAGACTAAGGGCCCAAGTGTAGATGTAAGTTCCTTACCCATACCATGGGGGAAAGTATCATAATTTATAAAAAGGTACATTACATGTGAGGGAAGATATCAAGTAGTTTATTTTTCTGATTTTATCCTACTGCCACATTTAAGACATCAGAAGCTAATAAACATCCCTTATTACCTTCTTCATTACTTGCATAATATGGCTCACTTTGTCAAGCGATCAAAGCATCCCAAGATTTGTCTTTCCAATCACAGAATGATAGGGCTATTGATTCGTAGGGGAATGGGAATTCCTAATGACCCATTACCTGAAGTGGAAGAATAACCAAATTCTATGCCTGTTGTTATGGCCAAACCAGAACAACTAAACCCTATGCCTGCAGTTGTGATTGAGCCAGCAGTTGAAAACCCAATCCCTGGACCAAGTCATGAGCCTCAATCCTTGGCCGCAACAATAGTTGAAAACCCAATCCCTGGACCCAGTCACGAGCCTCAACGCTCGGCTGCAACAACAGTTAAATCCCCCACTATAACTGCCAGTACGTCGACTGAGAGAAGCAAACGTCAAACTAGAAGAAACTCTAAAACCACTCAAAGAAGCAAACGCAAAACCAGAAGCAACTATAAAACCACTCAAAGAGGCATCGACAGAGTTGAACCAGAAGCAACTCAAAACCCTCCTATTGCTGCGACAGAGTGTCCTAATTTTGTTGATGCTCAGACCCTGCGAGATTTTGACATCAATGATACAAACATGAGTGAGCGGCTAATTGATTTTATGGAGGTACATATCCTGAGTTTTACCTTGTGCAAGGAATTTCAAGAAACCATTGTGTCACTGCAGACCGAATGTAAACGAGTTGCAGCAGAATCATCGACTCCACTTGATGATTATGTGCATCAATCATTGAGTGACGAAGTATAGATTATACAAAACCCCAGCATTGCAGATTTTCCTCCTTGTTTGGTTGTTAAAGAACACCCTCCTTCTCCTAAAACAAAGAAAAGGAAAACCCTTGATTTTGTCTACATTACCTAGGAGGAGAACTAGGTCAACAAGGTCTACTGAAGCAACAATTGGATGAAAGAATATGGAACAGGCAATACCCATTCTTCGTCCATTATCCTTCGTTGTTAAACAAGTGACTGTTACACAAGAACCAATCCCTTCCCACAACATGACTGTGACACAAGAACCAGCCTCTTCCTAGAACTTAGCTGTTACACAAGAACCAATCATGCCAGACTTAGTTGTTACACAAGAACCAACTTCCCAGGAAGAGATTGTCCCACAAGAACTAGTCATGCAATAATTAGCTGTTACACAAGAACCAACTATCATCACTGTATTTGCCACACAAGAACTAGTTACACAAAATAATGAGGATAATGACGATGTGCCACTTGCCCAGTTGTTTTCTCAAATTGAGAAGAAGATACAGGGTACAGAAAATTCCAGGATTACTGAACTGATGAAGGAAAATGAAAGCCTCAAAGTAGAGTTGGATTCCCTAAAGAAATAATTGCAGGTTGCTCAACAGAAAAACCCAGAGGAATCAACTTTGGATATATTAGCACAGACAATAGCTGTTATGAATGAAAATAGAGAGCACATGTACTATGAATGTGGTAATATTTACTTTCAGGAAGGGTATAAAATAGTGAAATTTCCAGTCACTGGTCATGCTGAAGAACCAAGCAATCTCTCAGTGAAGACAAAATATGACCTTACTGCTCCACAAGAACCAGTAAGGCAGAAGAGATCTCAAGGTAATAGAGTAGCTGCTGGTTTACCAAAAACTTTTACACAAGAACCTTTGTTACACTTACGAGTTGTAACTCAAGCAACTCAAATTGATTCTGCTCTTGAAGACAAAGAAACTCAGACAGATTTTTGAAACAACAGATGTTGGGGGTACACACAGGTGATTTGATTGCTTTTTCCCATACTGGTACTTAGCGATTTGGTCTTAGCAATTTGTACTGGAGGAGTCACTTACCTGACTCAGATTCAGAGTAAGGCTTGAATGTGGATTGCATGAGGACATGCAATGTCTTCAGTTGGGGGGCATGCTAGGACCCATAAATGTCCCTTTTTCACTATATCTTTTTCTCATTCAACCTTATCATTTCTATGCTAAAATGCCTAATATCATGTTTGCTAAGACCTTTTTCCCAAGGTATGAATCATTGATCTTGATTTTGTATTCTTATTTACTTAACATGTTTGATTGGTAACATTTCTCATACTTTATCCATGAATGTTAAACTAATGATCAAAATGTATAGAACAACCAAGTCTTGTTGAAAGATCGTTGCTGTTACACCAGTTGTTACAACTGTGCGCTAGTTCTGCATGATGTTACACGACTACAACAACTGCACACCTTTCTTGGAAGCTGTTACACCTGCTGCAACAGATGCCCATCGATCCTGGAAGCTAATATATCATTCAAATCCGAATCTTGAAGATCGATCCTCAAGGTTGTTACACATTTTGGCTCACGCTGGTGATCAAGATCATTTCCATATTTTGTGAAACAGATCTTTTATATCATACGAACAGCTTGAGAATCTTCGATTCTCAAGGCTGTTTTGAGTCCGTTTTCAACAGAATGTCTCCGTATTTAAATAACAGATCTTTTGTAACCATTAGGGGCAGTGGAGATTAGCGATGTAATAGATTGTGAAGTGAAGCATTTTGTATCTAAATTTTTTTGGCGATTTAATGAAGAAGTGATTTGAGTTTCTCTAACCTACTGTAGTATTTTCGAGTGGATTTAGTGAGAAGGAAAGGGCCCTCCTTCCTCACAGACTCCCCTTTGTTGTGAGTTTTAGATTAACTGCTTTGATTATTTACAATTGTGTGATTTTCCTGTTTATTCATTTCTAGAATACATTTGTTGTTACAGTTCAATCCCTTTCTGTTAATGCGCATCAATGTGTCTCACAAGAGTTAGAATCAATTGTTGTATACTGCTGGAGAATTGCTTTGAAAGTTAATTCCTTTTTCTGCATTAGATTAAATATATGTTTCAAAGAAAAAGTAAATAGAAGTGTGAATTCCCTTTTTGCAATTAAGTAGACTTCCTTTAAGCAATTAGCATAGAACTTCCTTCTGCAAGAGTAATATAGAAAATTAGAATAGATTAGATAATCCAGGATTCTTATACACTCATCAAATTCTACTCTTGGAAATTAGATTTCAATTATGCAAGTGTGATTTCAATTATGAAACAATAGATTAGAACTCCAGTTGTGTCAACAACTTGTGTTAGTGTTCATCTTTTCAATTTTGTTTCTTTTAGTGTTAGCTTACCTTACTGCAACTTGATTAGTGTTTGTTTTCATAATCTAGCATAGACTGTGCACAATTATCTTACAATAACAAAACTTCCCTGGGTTTGAAAATTCATATTGAACACCTTAATTATCTATTTATTTAGACAATTAAAGTTCCCAACAATGGTCTCTTGTCCTTTCGGTTCGACTAGCGCCTGGAAGGTGCCCTTGGCGTCTCGGGCTGCTTTCTCCATCCTTGAAATCTTCCTATGGCTTGTCGAGTTTTCTTTTGTCTGGGTGTTTCTTTTGACGTGCATTTTCTTCATACACACCATCTTGGCTGGCTTGTGGCAGTTATTTCCCTGAATTCTCCTCATGTTCTTATCGACCCAGGGGTTCCTTCTTGCCGGGCCCTTATTTTTGTGGTGGCTTCTGCTGTTGCGCTTTTTCCGACTACATCTATTCCTAGTGCTTCGCCTTTTATGGAAATTCTCCTACTGCGGGCTTGTCCTTACAATCATGGTCTTCCTGTAGAGGTGGTCCTTCCCGTCCTTTTTCTCTATCTCGGTATGTGTGACCATGACAATTCATCCGTTATCCCTGCGCTGGCCATTGCCCCTGCACGTTGTCTAACCAACCTTTCTCTTCCCTGTACTTGTTCTTGGGAGGGGTGTGACCCTACTGGTGCGTGGTAACATATTTAGTCCTACGTCACTCACAGCTAGCTGAGTCCCATTTGTACTTTCCCCTGCACTAACCTTGTGCTTATTCCTACTGATGTGACCTTGATGTCGTACCCCCATTTTAGACATGAGTACTTTATTTTAAATATATTAAAAAATAAAGTACTTAATTAAGAGTACTTTACTTTATGGAGAAATTATATAACATGAACTAACATCAACATCAACTTAAACATATAAATTAAGTACATCAACATCAACAT
The DNA here is from genome assembly GCA_010110895.2 of Picea sitchensis. Lineage (NCBI taxonomy): Eukaryota > Viridiplantae > Streptophyta > Pinopsida > Pinales > Pinaceae > Picea > Picea sitchensis. The sequence goes on from SNQJ01S0002645.1 coordinate 40,897, forward strand.
ATACATTAAGTACATCAACATGAACAAAAAAAATGTTATATATATATGAATAAGTCAAATAACTGCTATAATGTACATATTTGGTCAACAACACAAATAACTGCTATAACTACATATCTAGTTGTAGTCTCTGATGAGAAGTATGTTGTGGAGGAATAGGTGATGCGCCCTGCTCATCCGAGCAAGGTGAAGGAGGAGGAGGAGAAAAAGCGCCATCACCACCCTGATCAACATCACCACCTGAAGGAGGAGGAGGAGAAAAAGCGCCATCACCACCCTGATCAACATCACCACCCGAAGGAGGAGGAGGAGGTACTGAAGCAGAAGCGCCATCACCACCCTCATCAACATCACCACCCAGAGGAGGAGGAGGAGGTACTGAAGCAGAATCACCATCACCACCCTTATCAACATCACCACCCGGAGGGGGAGGAGGAGGTACTGAAGCAGAAGTGCCATTACCACCCTGATCAACATCACCACCTAGAGGAGGAGGACATACTGAAGAAAATGTGCCATGATCACCACCTGGATCAACATCACCACTTGGAGGAGGAGGACCTTGATCAACATCACCACCTAGAATAAGCGCCATCACCACCCTGATCATGATCACCACCCCGATCATCATCGATACTGGAGGATGCGCCATCCCTCATCCCTACAAGTAACCTGGCAACTCCAACGATATGACGCATAAGGGACGTCATATCGTGCGACAATTCCGTCCAAAGCTGCAAGCGATCAGGGTCATCCCTGATGTCTCACTTCGGGATAGGGCGGATTCCCGCGCCAAACAAAACTGTAGTCGGTCTATCACACACCTCCATTATATATCTGAGATCGGTCCTATGCCGCATGCTGGGTGGTATATGCAGTTGAGGACCCTGACCCGCTATAGCCTCAACCATCTCCTCATTTGCATCAGGTGGCGGGGGAGGAGGCATGTCCCCAATGAATGTTCCAACATTTTCAAAATATAACACAAGTTAATAATTAGTCGACAAATTCATTAAACAATTTAATAAAAAACATTAAAGAGCATGCTAGAATACAATTTATTCAATTTAAGTAAGACAATAAAATGAAATTACAAGATTAATTTAAATCTTACCTCGATGATCGGGTGGTTCATCCAGTGTGAAGAGGATGTTTGGACATCCTCACCAATCCATCCTCGCGTAAGGGCACGACACCATCATGAACATGTGATCTGCCTCACTTGCTAATAGCTGAAGTGCCTCCCTAAAAATCCTAGCTGGAAAATCGGGCATGCCCCTCTTGGGAATCATCTCGCCCCACATGTGCATCCGCACCTCGGTCATCTTCCTAGGAGGCTGACGGACAAAAGTAGGTCTCGTCTCTGGAAACCTCTCAAAAAATAAACAAAACAACTCTGAAGCAAATGGGAAGTTCGCCCTCCCATCTATCATAGCACGACATCTATCCAGTGTTATACAAAATCACCGCAAGAAAATGGTAGACCACCTAATAAGTCGTGGCCTCTGTATCAAAGAATCAACATAATATAAAAGCGTGCAACTAATGCACTGAACATCACTAGTAAAGTGTGAAATGGTCGACAGTAATAGTGAGAGGCACCTAACATCCTCTACACCGAATGAGGCAATCCGTAACTGTCCACTAGCCACTTGAAAATCACCTGTGGTAGGTATATCACACGCAATATACCTATGAGTGTAGGCAAGTTGACTCTCAGCTGCAACACCCATTGGGACATCAGGAAACCAGGGAAAATCCTCCCCTCTACTAGATAGCCCATTAATAAAATAAATATCCTCCTCAATGGGATGGTACCACTGATGCAGATCGACTCTGAATGTTTGTTGATGGGCATCCCATCGACAGATTAGCTGTGCAAGAAAGGAGGAATTCCCCTTCAGGGATGTAGCCTCCTCATAGTACTTGAGGAGACCTACATTCCTCAAGAGGAGCCACGTAGATGCAATAATAGGCCGAGGGTACAAATCCCTCTCCCTCTCTCTAGCCTCCCACTCTCGAACCATATTGTACTGGTCAAATATTTGTTGCTGCTCCTCCATGCGTTGACGTCTCTGCATAATTAACATATAAATTACATCAACATCATACATAAAAACATATAATTTTTTTTTTTTTTTCAGTAAATGAGAAATTTATTTCAAAATATGCAAACATAATTTTTTTTCAAAAAAACAAAAATTTAACCTTTGGTGCGCCTGCAAAACAGTAAAGCACCTCCCACGGTGCGCAGACATATCTTACACACCGCATGCACAATGTAATTTATTTTAGGGGGTGCGTAGTAATTATCAACACACCGATGCACCCTATTGTATACAACCCAACGCGAAAGCACAATGCTTCTTTAAAGCGGTTCGTCTAGATACTATGATGCCCTGGTGCGTTCCATTCATCACGACACACCGCTTAAAATAGACATTCATTTTAAATGGTGTGTCATATCCATGTTTGCACACAGTTCCATTCTGTATAATCCACACACCGATTGAAAAACAAAATAATGTCCACTGTGTGTATTTTTTTGTGTACGCATCGGTGCGTTCACTATAAAGGACACACTAATTGAACAACTATCTATTTTCAACGATGCATATATTATTATGAACACACTGGTGCGTTCACCATAAACAACACACCGTTTAATGGAAACTATATATTTTCGACAATGCGTCGTTTATTATGAATGCACTGATGCATTGTTTATAAGTATGCACCGGTGCATTCCATATTACGACACACCAACGAAAATGAACTATACATTTTTGGTGCACCTGCAAAATTTACAGGGTGCACCGCGCGCAGTGTGAGCTGAACAGCTCGAACGCACTGCGGAATTTCTTTTTGAAAAACAATGAAAATTTTACTCAATTTCACAATTTAATCTGGTAAAAATTCAATGTACAAAGAAATAAAGAATTTACCCGGGCATTTTGTCGCCGAGGAGGCATGGTTAGGATGTAGTGAAAAAAACCAAATTTGGCCATTGTATGGAAAAATTGGAATCCCATGAACCAAGCATCGAACAAAAACAAGGCAAGTAACAAAAGCACCGACGACAATGTGCTTCAGTTGGGAAAAGGTGGCATCGGTGTTTGAGAGCTTCTCTGCACTAGAAATGGTTTTTTACCATTGTTTTTTTTTATTTACCCTTGCTCCGGTGCGCTCATGTTAAGCACACCGATGCAAACAACACACCGTTATTTTTTTTTAAAACCCTATGACGGTGCACCAGTTTGGAACGCACCGGTGCGCGCAAGGGACAACGACGCACCATTATGCATTTTTAAAAATAAAAACACAAAGACGGTGCACCTGTTTGTTGCACACTGGTGCGCTTGTTTAGTTTGCATCGGTGCTTGCGAGCTTCTTTTATATGATGCACAATGTTGTTTTCTATTTCTTTTAAATAACTTTGCAACGATGCACCTTTGTCTATTAGCACTGGTTCATTGATTTCTGGTGGCACATCGGTGCGGTATAGACTTATAAATGTACTGTTAAAAAAAAATTCGCTAAAACATCCGCCCACGCACCTCTACTACACACGGATTTTTGGGCTATTTTTATAGGGGCTTCCGCAGAAACCTCCTCTATAGGGTATTTTCCTTGTAGTGATATAATTATATTTTTTCAAACATGGGAATTTATTCATGTTTACATTTGAACTGAGTATGCTAGTATGCTTCTTACTATGAAATGTGAATTCTTTTTGTTTCTATAAGTAAAACTATATGCTTGCAATCAACATATGTTTATGTTAGATTAGGAGTAGTTAGAGGTTTGAATATGATTGCATATGCATAACAGATTATAATTGCATTTAGGATTTGGGATAGTTTAAATGAGTTAGTCTCTCTTTGAAGATAAATGCATTTAGTTAGCGACAATTGGGCCCACATATCAGTGGATATTTCCATACCAAACGAGAGTGGGTCTAATTGGTACCTGGAATCAGGAAATCCTCCCTCATGTTGGCATGGGACATTTTCCCATGTCAACAACATCATAGTCCATTTGCCTTAAAAATTTTGAACCAAATGCCCCTGGTATGCTTTTCAAATTCCCCAAAATGTTGTTGAGAATATTCCAAGGAAGGTGAGCTTAATAGAGTTGTCTCGGCCATGGTGTTAAATTCAACTGTGACAATGGAAAGTGACCTTACTTCCCAGTGCTATTGGAAAATTGCTTGGATATTTTCCAAGGCCTACTTCTTTTTTGTGAACTCTTGTTGCAATTGAGTCTTCATTTAAGTGAGCTTATCCTCCTACCAACTATCCATTTGGATGACCTTCTCTCCCAACTATACAAGATAAACTTTGATCTTCTCCCAATCTTCCGTAAACACAACGAGGGAGTTTTTTTGTTCATCAAATTGCTTCTTTGGAAATGGCAGTAGTCTTATCGAGCTCTCAAGGTTATTCTCCATCTTTTCCATCCTTTGGTTAAACCTCTGGACCTGTTCCTTCAAGTGTTGGTTCTCTTCTTGAAGATGGGCATTGATGGTCCTTAAGTCTTCCAACCTTTCTCTATTTTCTTTACCCATGCTGATTTTGTGCTCTCTTCAATGTTTTGGTAGTTATGGCATGGTCAAGGATGCAACTGTTATGGTACCAATATTATCTATAAATAAAGGACGTATAGCCTGCCCACTTCACCAACACAGATCCTCTGCAAAATGTAAAATTTGTTCTCTATACATAATGAACTTCAAGGATTATGTTCTTTGTTTCTCTATCCTATACAAAGATCTCTATTCTTAGTCTTTTACATAGATTTCAATCTTCAGAATGGAATTTTCTTGGGTGTAACCTGTATGCAAACAACCAAATACAAACCTCTCTATCCACTATCCTTCAACATGCATGTGAGAATGGTATGTTGGTTGGCTACAAGGCTTGAGTGTTTGGTTGTCTTATGCAGTTCCAAGTGGAAACTCCTCTTGCCAATATTCTCCAGTGGGCATGAAAGGATGGTTTTGTTTGTAATGCTCCATTTCTAGGCCAACTACTTCACATACACCATGTATTGAAAAGTTCAACCATGATAAATCTGTTGGGCATCAATTTAGTGTAATATCTTCACTAATAATACATCAACACTTATTTGATCATTAATCAAATGGATAAACAAATGAGTTAGTATTCCATTAACTGCCAAACACTATAATATACATTCTCATCCACAATAATGTTATCCTCAATGGCTTCCTTAATGGAAGGCAAGCAAATGGATATATGAGAATCTTTACTTTCTCTAAATTATGAGAACACTCCAACAACAAAATGAAGATTAATGCTCATTGGTTTTTTAATACCTTTTACACTTGATCACTCTGAGCTGTAGTGATGAATCTTGATGCGTCTTGGGTTATCATGTAGCCTATTGAAGGAAGTCGAATAGTAAACAACTTGTTGAAGTTAGAGAGGTTGATCAGAACTATGTTTTTTTCCAACTCTAGGGCTAACTCATAAAATGATGAACCTGAATGGAGCCCATAATAAAACACACACCAATCAATCATATTGGAAGAGATCTTTATTGTTTGCATCATTTAATGGATCAACAAACCAAACCAAAGAGATATCCACTCACTCCAACAATTATTGAAACAACAGACACATAACAAAGAAAACCATAGACATATGCAATATTCACACACGCAGTAATATAGGTAATCGAGAAATATAATCAATGGAAGAACTTTCATCTTTGTAATTATTGAAAGTATTATTCAATTATGCCCATTGACTTGATTGAAGGTGGAATGTAACATATTGCAAATGTTGTGCGTGTGCGTACAACTTATATGGTCTCATACGACCTTTAACTTAGCTCTAGTAGATGTGTATGGCCCCAGGGAGGAAGTAGGTACTACATATGGCTTTGAAGGTGGATACATGCATCGTACAATATTTAAGAAAATAAGAAAACGACCTCTAACATCCATGGGCAAGCAAGGAAAATGTTGTGTGTTCTCCAACAATCAATAAGTTTGAAAAAAAAAACACAATTATAAACCTTCTACAACATTGCAATAACTTTGTAATAGAAACCATATATTTATTTACTTAGAAATGAATGAATGGAGGAGAATAAAGAGTTATTGGGATAGTTCTCTTTCTCATGTAGACTATAACTTTTGTTGGAAATCCTCAAAACTGAAGCTGGTAAATAATCCTTAGTAATTAAACAACACAAGCAACAATTAAAATATAGAGCAACTCCATTTTAAAACTTATAAATAGAAAAACAACTTAGCAAGCAAAAATATTCATCATGTAGGAACTCAATGTTTACCTTGGAAACCCAAATGGGAAAACTAGATTCAAATGTTTGCTCAATTCTCATTTTGGTGTTCTTTGGTTACAATGCAACTCATGGCTCTTTATGAATTCTCCTCTCCTCTCTTGGTAAACCAAAATCCCTTTGAGAGTGAAATTATAGGAACAAATAGGGAGAGCTATGGAAATGGGAAGGCCAACAAGCATGACCGTTCATTTCCCATTCCTTGTCCTCTTCTCCTTTCCTCTCCTATTTTTATTTGTTTTTAATAATTCAATGTTTTCTTCTCATTTTGTCTTAGTCCACTTTTACATTAGCATTGTCGTTCATAATTTTTCTAACCTTATTTAATTGTTGAATTAGCTTGTAGGTACTGAGTCTTACAACCATTTTCTTTTTTGGGTCCTTTACGGATCACCAAGGTAGTGAACATAACCTTGGCTTACAAAATCTACCACCCACAAAACAAACAATGGGATCCATTGCATATTTTGCAGCAGAATTACAATAGAGCCACTTGTGCCTTGTTATCATATGCCAACCTATACAATCATGAAGTCCAACACAACCTTTGCATATTTCACATTATGGGATATAGTTTTTATATTGAGTGTGTTCTAGATCCTGCTTTAACTCATCCTTGTCTTGTCTCTTGATGAGGTGTCGATGAGAGAGAAATGAAGGTGGTTTCACTTATGTATTATATATTTGCATAATTAAAATTAATACAATCTGTGAGATGGCTTAAGGTCTTTTCCACCAATTTATTGTCCTGATTTTTGTTCTATACTTTACTTAGCTAGAAAAAGTGAGAAATGTGGTTGGTTGTTCATAGGCGTTGAGTTTGAAAAGTAATTTTTTTCTCTATTTTACTTTTCAAACTCAACGAATATGAACAACCAGTCACACTGCTCACATTTGCTAGCAAAAGCGAATCAACTGCAAGTCTGACACATCCCTAAAAATGTCTGACAAATCAATAAAATGCTAAGATACAATTAACATCCCAATCATGAATGTTTTGTCCAAATTTTCCATCTATAGACCGTGATAGCCCATTTGACATATTGTTTTAAGTTTTCATTATACAGACTATTGATGCCCATATGATATATTTTGTTTGTTGAAGTCTGCCATCTACAGACTATTATTACCCATTTGGCAATTTTTTTTTCCCATCTGGCAATTTGTTTGTTGTCAAAACTTTAAGTCTAACAACCATCATCAATTCCCCCCTTTGTTAGCTGAAAGGAGAGACAACCAATTCATCGGGTGGTTTTTGGTTGACCACTAACCATCTTCACTTGATTTATGCACTCCCACCTTAAGGTGTAGGAGAGTTTCATCATTGTGCTCCCCCCTTTGAGGTGCAAAAGAGTACTATTCTCATTCCACTTTATGTTGTAAGATTTGTCTTTAATCAAGATTGAATTTTGCAGTACGACTAATATATCTTCTTGGTTGTTGATGACCATTGCCAAGGATTTATCCACCCATAGTGAATCTTCGATCTTCCAGGTTTGTTTTGCATGGAGCATTCTTTTGTTGAATGGTTGTTCTTGTTGCAATGTTGACAAGGATGAAGATAAAAACATTGATCTTCCATGTGATCAATTCTTTGAAAATGTTGGCACTTGGGTTTTTGTTCAATGATTTATGACATATCTCTATCAAAGAATATTCCACTCACAAACTATGCGATTTGGAGTAATATGGGATATGAAAGTTGTTGTTTTTTTCATATCCTAAACCATGTAGATTTTTGTTGAATTGTATTTCTTCCCAAGGCCTTACAATGTAGTTGGAAAGATTATGTTGAACTTGATCATGCACAACTTCATCCTCATCTGCAATTGAAGTTGTTTTGTTGAGTTTCTCGTGAGTGGACTGTTGATTTGAATCATCATAATAAAAAAGAGGATTGTTCTAAATAAGGACAAGTTCATAATGTTGAAGATTCTTTCACTGGATTTCATCATGAAGAAGCTGAGTCTAATTTTGAAGTAGTTGAACTTTGGCTTACGACACTTGCAAACACGTTAGAACAAATTGAAGAGTTGCTTTGTTGAGTACGGTAATGTTGTCTTTAGCAGTAATTATTATAGTATTAAGTAAATCTAACAATTTGATACTTCATGATGTATCCTTATGTAGGTAGGTCCAGATTACAATATATTTGACAACAAAAAATGGCTTCTTGCTACTCCACCACGTATACAATTCAATGACTCAATCATTCATTGTAGACTCATAAATGCAATGAGTCAATCGATTATTGGGTGTTGGGTTCAATCGATAATGTAGCTAATAAGTACAATGCAATTCAACTTGAGTTGTATTTCACACTTACAAAGGAACTATTGCAAGTTACATGTGAACTTGATTACAAGTAAACTTACAAAAAAGACTATTTGCAAGTTACACTGTTCAAAATTGATGTTGAATCGATGTTGATGTTGATTTGTTGTTGAATGTTAATGTCATTAACAACTTGGTATCTTTGCAACTACTTGGTTACTTGTGCCTAATTGTGTGTGGACGACATTAAGTGTATGTGCTTGAATTTCATTTAGTTCCCTTGTACTCCATGTGTGTATTATTTGTGAAATTAAATACATATCAATGTACCATGTAAATGTATTTTGAATGTCAAAACTAGACACAAAACATCATAATCATCCAAGCAATTATGCACTATCCATGAGAGCATAAATGTCCTTAGACTCTTTTATTTTGATTTTGGGGTGATCTAGAACAAGAGCCAAAATAAAATGATTTTATTATGGTATATTTCTTGCGAGAATGTTACAATGGAAAGCCTTCAATGATCTCCCTTTCAATAAGAAGAGATTTTACTTTTGAATGAGGTTTCGATAAGCCTCTTTCTCTCTTTACTTCTCTTCTTTAAGCTGATTTAAATATTTGATATAGTATGCCACAAAGGCAACAAATCTAACCCCCAAACATTTACAATTCATCACTTAATTCACAACAATTATTTTACTTGTCACACAAGATGATCAATTTCAAATATGAAATAATGATTTGTTTGTTGCTCTACCAATTAAAATAAACAACAATTTGCTTACTCTTTTGTGTGCTTTTTGACTTGGATCACCACAAAAATTGACTTGAATCATGGTTGTAAATTGCTCTATTAGAGATCTCTTGGTTCACATCATCCAAATCTGGCAGTTTTTTAGGTAGTTCTTCGATGAGGCTCAACTCAAGAGTTTCAACATGAAGACTTGGAGAGGGTACCAGTTTATGCACCTGCTTTATTGGTATTATTGTTCAGACTTATGATTAAGGGGAGGAATGTTAGCCTATGACACCCTATGTAACCATGAAGTCCTACACCACCTTTGTATATTTCACATTATGTGATATGGTTTTTTTATCCTAAGTGTGTTCTAGATCCTACTTTACCTCATCCTTGTCTTATCTCTTGATGAGGTGTCGATGTGAGAGAATTTGAGGTGGTTTCACTTATGTATTATATATTTGTGTCATTTAAAAAAAATTGTATCTGGCGGAATCGAAAACTAGTGCAAGCTCGTACTCGTGTGACATGATATATTTGTATCATTGAAATGAATACAAACTGTGAGATGGCTTGAGGCCTTTTCCACCAATTTCTTGTCCTGATTTTTGTTCTATATTTTATCATGCCTTTATAAGGCACTTGTAATATTCCATTTTCAACAATTTGGAAGATTTGAACTTAATCATGTAATTGTTGTAATTATGCTTTTCATTTTTTCATTTTCCACACCATGAGGTAATTGCCATGGTGATTTTGAAATACATATAAACATGATCATTTTGAATTTAATAAAAGGTTCCCAAGGCTCACAGAGGGAGAGAACATAAGGGGATACGAGTCCAAGAAAGGGGAAAGGCAAGGGGGTCTAGGGGGATTGAACTATATCTCATGATATCACCATATCCTACCCATAACCCTTTTCCATGTGACTCTCCTATTTCCCCACTTTATCCTAATGTTTATGCTAATTAATTTAGGAGCCTAGTGAAATTATTTAATTACTTAAGTAATTATCTTCTACACTGAAGCCGACCTCCTACTTTTTAGTAACCACCTATTACTGTTAAGGAACCAATAAAGGAGTGGAGGAAAGACTCATCCCTCTCATCCATTCATCCAATTCATTCATGCAAATTTGAATGGAGGGAGAGCAACTCAAGGAGAAGAGACTTGAAGGAAAATATAGTTCTTGACGAAGAAAAAATAGCCCATCTCTCACATGATTCATGGAGAGATGGAATAAGAATTGGTGTATGATATTAGGTAGCAATAATGAGTAGAGATATCCTAAACCTTTATACATTGATGACCTATTGGGTTGTCCAAGAATCCATAATCTACAATCCAAGAAACCACACACTGTTTGAAATGAAATATGAAAGTATACAACCGCTTGGGCTCTTACTGCACATACTAAACAACACAATGAGTAAGAGTATTCTCAAGGGAAACAAGAGTAAATAAGGGGGTAGTTTCCTATGCTGTATAGAGTAGTAGAGGAGTGCCATGAGTTGGTCTAATTGAAAGATTGAATAGATAATCAAATAGTGTTTTGTATTGGATTAGTTTTAGAATATTTTAGGAAAGGAAGGAATGATTTGGGAGCCTTGAAAAAATATTCTTCACCCTAGTGGTCTCATGGCCCAATGCAAGGATGGCATCCATAGAGGATTTGCCTATGGTTGGGAGGAAAATTGCTCATACCCATTCAATTGCCTAGTAGTTGAGTTTGTGAAAAGGTAAGTGTTTTTCTTCTTCACATTGCTCATGAATCTATTCATTTATGATGAAGGATATATTTGCATTATTTATTATGAGAACGTGCCATAAAAATATTATAATTGTTAGTGGATGAAATCGTCGTTGTTGTGAATTAATTAATTTACAAGACATGTGTGGGAATAATTTGGAAAATCTTCCATACTAAGTGTTTTACAAAATGCCTTGTGAAAGAATGGTTCCTCTTCCTATTTATGATTGATATTTTTAAAGTTATGAAACCCAAGAAATACCCTAATGACTTGTTGAGAAGTTTAGTTTTTAATGGATTCGAAATCTAGTACCTTTTTCTTGTAGGTGCACTTCATCTTCCTAGTTGTTTTTTGAGTGATTATGATGAATTTTTTGGCATACAATTTCTTAAATGATTTGGAAGGATTCCTAGATACATAAACCTTTCCTGGTTTATCTCTCATACAATGGTTTTGACTGGAAGACCTCCTGTAGCTTTAAAAAGCCAAAATTATGGACTTTTAAGCAATTTGNTTTTTGGCATACAATTTCTTAAATGATTTGGAAGGATTCCTAGATACATAAACCTTTCCTGGTTTATCTCTCATACAATGGTTTTGACTGGAAGACCTCCTGTAGCTTTAAAAAGCCAAAATTATGGACTTTTAAGCAATTTGAGGTATTCTCACTCCTTTTGTGAAGGACAATAACATTTTGGTCGATTGTTTCCCGAAGGAAAATTGTGAGCACACCCTTATTCTCACCGGTTTTCTTCACATAACCCATAAGCATATCTAATAATGGCCTAAATGTCCTCCTTTGGATGAATATTAGAGTTTGAAGGGTCAGAATGAAGGTCTAAAGGGGTGTAAACTGTAAGGAAGGTTTAATGACATTTATTAAGTGGATTATTGATGTATTGTGATGTATTTAGATCAATTTAATATCTTGTTTTTTAAAGTTTGTAACTGCCTCCTCGAAGAAGGGCTACTCAAATTCCCCATACCCTAGACAAATGGTGTTTGTTGTGTATGGAAAGTTTTGGCATTTAGATGAATGTTCTTAAGGGGTTATGTGAAGTGTAATATTTGTTATGGATTGGTTTGTACCATGGTTTGGTCTTACTTTGGTCTCTTGAAGGAAGGAGGTAGTTGGTTTCCCCCATACCCTTGAAAACATGTGAATGCTAAGCATAGGTTGTTATCTAACCATTATGATTGAGCTTGAGGGTAGCTCTGATATATCTACCTCTATAATTTGATGGTTTATATCACGTTTTGGCCTTTAGGCTAGTGGTTCTCATACTTTAAGGTTTTATGTCATTTTGTGTAACCATACATGTGTGAATGACGAGGGAAGGAGCCTATAGATTAAAGAATCATTCTCTTATGTTTATTATGAATTTAATGATCACGGATTCACACTTCTAATCAAGGAATAAGGTTATTCATGCATGATCTTATGAACATTAACCATAAACCTTAGGACTGTCCTCCTTGGGAGAGAACAATAACTCCATCTAAGAGATTCTAGGAAAATTGATGAGCTAAGATAAATGATGAATTTTTAAAATAGACTTAGTATGTGAAATAATTACTTATGATTATGATTAAATGGTTATTCCATTGATGTTTGATTGTCATAATCATCAATGTGTGTTATGGGGCACATTATTGATTACTATTTCCTAATTGATTAGAGATCTTGAAACTATATTATGTTGTCTAGAAAAATTCTTAGCCAAATTTTGCATTTAAAGAATGAAAGCTTGAATCATGAATGATTACTGGAATGTCAAATGTTGTCATACTCATCCAAGAAGAATGATTGTTTTTTGACATGGTCTTATATTTTGAAAAATGATTTATATATTGGTCGGTAAGAAATTTTTAGACCAACAAACCCTACTTTTGTTGTTGGTATGAAGGTATATTACAACACTGTCCTTTTGAGATCTATTTTGGGTTTCAACCACTTTCTCCTTGTTATATTCCAATTGATTCCTAACTCCATCCACATCCCACTAGAAAAAGGAGTAAAACAAAGCTTGTGGTTTCATGCAATTTTTTTTTTCCAAGTTACAACGTCTAGGGAAATCCTTGATTTCTTCCCCTCATTTCGAGGATGGTACCCAAGGAAAACCCTAAATTATTTAGGGCACATGGCCAAATCAACAACAAGGATACAATCCATTTCAACAACATGCTCATTATGAGTTCAACATGTCACTTACAAGAGTGGAACTTGAGTGGGGAGGATAACACTCCATCCCACAACCACTCGGGCTAGACCCAATTGATGACATGAAAAACCTTACCAACATCCACATCACAGTTCATGATATCCTTCAAACAAACACAAGCCAAGTATAAGACACTTCATGATCAACACCAAGTTGCTCCAAATTTTCATGTTGGTGACTGAGCTTAGCTTCATTTGGACAAGCATCACTTCAAAATCAGTAGCATCACAAGATTGAGCAAATTTAAAATGGTTCTTACACCATCATACAACAAATGGGACATGTTTCCTCCAAGTTGGACCTCCCACCTCAAACTGGAATCCATGATGAAGTGAATGTCATCCACTTAAGTTGTATGAGCCACCTCACTTCGAGGAATCTCTTCTAGTCACACATCTAAAGACCTCTGTGCCAAATTATTGGCATCCCCTTCTTGAAGATACTCCTCTTGATGTCTGTGTCAAATTCACTGGGTAACATCACATCACCACTTACTTACTAGGCCACAAAGGCACCTTGCTCACTCAAATCAAGTGGTTTTCCTTATAAGCACTTGAGCAAGAATTTCTCCATCTGCATTAGAAATTAGGAACAATTTCCTCATAATTGGGAGTATTGGTGACATTTAGTCTAGTAAGCATGTGTGAAACTTACACCTTGTACTTTGGTACACCTTGCTTTATATTTCTCTCTTTTGGATGGCTTAGTCTCAATTAATCACCCACCTAATTTATTATATTTTATTCATGACATTGCCAACTTTGATCACTCTCCCTACAATTTTGTTCTCGATATATATAGTAATACAAATAAGTGTGCACCATGTGTACAACTCTTGCAATCTTCTCCCATGTTTACATATCTCTCACTCTTTCTTCTATATGGGTATCATCTTGCATTATTAGTATTATGCCCATATCAAGGAGGACCTTTGTTTTTAATAAGGTTTTTCTCTTTATGAATTAATATTGGGAAACTAGTTTTGATATGAGGACTAAGATTGCTTTTAAGGTGTTAGTTTGGGCATGCTTTCCTTTTGTCTTTCCAAAATATTGAGGTTTGACATGAAAATCATCACGAGACTTGATGTACTTTTTATGAACTTCAATAGAGGTTTAGGCATCATGACGTTCCTCTTCGAAGCATTTGAGTTGAACAAGCCATTATTCATGCAAGGATGAACCAAAGAGAAATTTGAGAGCAAGATGAAGTGAAGGAATCTTGCATTCTATAGGAAAAACTACTTTGAGGGCATATTTCAAATGAAAATGCATAAATCTAATAGTGTTTTGATAGAGGTCTATATGCTCATAAAACTGGAAACAATATGGTGTGCCAATTAGACTTATAGTTGGCTATTCTTTGTTGAAGAATGGTATTAAGATCTTATTAGCAACTTCTACTTGATTGTTCACTTGCAAATAGTATGGGATAACATATTCACATTTTAACCCTATTTTGGTGGCCAATGTTGTCATCATCTCATTTCGAAAAATGATTTCATGGTTGGGGATGATTTATTTAGGTATATTGAACCTAAAAATAATGTGGTTAAAAAATAAGTGTGTCATCCAGTAGCCATCATCCAAGAAAGTTTGCATGGCTTCATTCCATTTCATAAAATAGTTTACAACCACAATAATTGACTTGTGAACATCACTAGATGATGGACAAAAATGTGTTAAGTGACTTTCCCACTTGGTGGAGGGCCTAATAGAAACCACTCGATGCAAGGGAGAAGGAGATGTACATGCCTTGGTTGCAAAGAGTTGAAAAGCTTCACACCATTTAACTATAATGGAACAATTGTGGAATAGTGAATGCCAATGATATCCTACTTGAAATATTTTTTTATGCAATAATTGCTTGTGACAAATAACCACCATAAAAGTCACTGTGCCAATCATTTAAAACTAACTCAACTTCTTCAAGAGTTAACCACCAACGTGAAATAAAATATACTCCTTGATGGTAAAGGAAGTCATTAATAATCAACCAGTGGGGAGCATGTTATTGAATACACCGATGATTATCACAAGAGAGTGAAGATCCAAAATTTTGAGCATGAAGGTAAACCAACGTATTCATCTACCCTACCCAGGTTTATTTGTGGAGATGAGGAACAAATGATAAACTCAAAGAGAATCATTGAAGGCAGGTTCGAAACAATCATATGGCAAGTCTAAAATAAGTTCAACTAAGATAGGAACCTTCTTGGACTTAGGGTTGGTGAAATCAAGGTTGAATTTTTGCAAATCAAGAATCCGATAATTTTTTTTACCATGAAGTAATCATCGACTCAACATGTATTGCATTGGGTTAGGATTCATGATAACTTGGTAGCCTTGAGAAGGATATAGTGTTGAAGCTATTGTGCCACAAAAAACAACAAAAAAAGTGAACATCTCATCATAATTATGTCATATTTTAAGTCTGAATAGGTTATTTCTACCATAATATACAATGTATTCAATTCGATAATCATCTTCCTAAACTAAAACACGGTCAATAAAATTTTTTGAAGCTAATACATAGAGGATAAAATCATGGCCAAAATTGAGAGGATGTAAAAAGAGAACCGATGTGAGGGAATTTTGCAACATGCCAAAGTCTGAGTTGTCTTATTCATCCCAAATGAACTTCTCACCCTTACATAATAACTGCAAGAAACTATGAACTTGAATAATGTAGTCTAGAATAATTTGTCATGAAAATTTGGTTTTTCCTTGTAAGCTTTGAAGCCTATGAAGGGTACATGAGGGATATATAAACACTATACTTATAACCTTTAGAAAACCCATAGTGATTAATATTTTGGAAACATCAAATCTTAGAATATGCTTAGTAGTGATGAAAAATTGCACTTCAACGAATTGAGTCAAATCTTGTATGTGCGATAACATTTGAATATGCCTCTTAAATCTACTAAGTATTTAATTTGTTGTCTAGATCAAGCAAAGAGAACATCCAAATAAGGCAAAAGATTATTAATGATATCATGAAAAACATAATACATAATTCATTGAAAGGTAAATCCAACATTTTTAACGTTGAATGGCATGGATCAATGGGAAAATGTGCCCCAAGGTTTGGTGAAATTTGTTTTATGTTAGTTATGTTTATGGATTTATATCTAATTATACCTAGAAAATCCATCCATAAAGGATAGAACTTAACAAGTAGCACGAGCATTAATAATATGATCACTAAAAGGTGTGGGGAAATTTTCCTTCCAATGAACCTTGTTTAAATAAGAAAATATGTACAAACCTGAGTGGTTCCTTATATGTTGGAGATAATGATAGGGTTACAAGGTTTATTCTACAAATAAATGAATTATACCTTGATAATTTTTTTAATTTCAACCTTGATGGTTGGCATCTTGCTTTTGCTTAATTGGTTTGGCTGTATGCCATGTGTAAATATTATGTTCCATGATATTAAGGTCTATGCCAGGAATTTCTTCATAAGACCAAGTGAACCCTAGAATTATTGGAATACATATTTATAGGCTTCTTTTTCCTTCCTAGAGCAGATTGCACCAATAAGGACTTCTTCATGAATTATAGGTTTAAAAAAAATTTGATGGCTATGGTTTTGGAAATATTTGCCAAGTTACCTTTGTCGAATGTGTTAGATGTGTTAGACACAAAAATCAAGTGTTAGAACCAATTGATATTTCCAAGGGGGATAAAATCCTCATATATATCCAAGAGAACATCCCTAGGAAGAAAGGCATATTTATGATGGATATGATCACAACAACTATCAAGATCATGCTTGGCCTCTATGATTTCTTCATCATGCGTGAAGATGAGACCAAGAGAGGAAGGTATATCCAAGAACACCATTAAACTCAAAGACATAATGTTATACACAATTTTGGTCATTGTGATGATGTTATGATGATGTCATGATGATTGAAAATCAAGCTCTTCAATAAGAACATTTTCCTGAGAAAGGTTACACTTATCAGCTTCCAGAAATCACATTTTAAAGATAGTTCACAGGCTGCATATATACTCTCTTGCGAGAATGCCTGATTCTCGCAGGCTGCTTTTAGCCGGGGTGCGAACTTCTCGCACTGTACTCAAGGTTAGCGTGCGCACATCATTTTAAAGAGGAAAAAGGATAAGATCTCGATCCTTCTAGAAGGGAATCTTCTAGAAGGATGAGTTGGCTTTCGAATGGTTGGCAAAGTACTGACTTTCCAGATATCTTGGGATCATTCCCTATCCAAGTAACTAATCTATATTCTCCTATATATTGAGGAGTTTGCTCATGGAAAAGTTTAGAAGCAAATTAGAAAGAGATTGATTGGAGAATTAGTGCAAGATTGTATGGAGGACTGATGCTACAGCAGCTAGAGACAACAGCAAGGTCATCACAAGTAGTAGATTTTCTTCATGCATGAGCAAGTGTGTGTGTCAGAGCTAGAAGCCATCGAAAGGAGACCTATGACATCAAGCCTCCGGTTGTAAGTTTCACTTTCAATTAATTTAATACAACAATATATCCCTTTCCCATAAATATGATGTCACTTTATTACATAATTCCTTGATCATATGTATAGACTAGT
>SNQJ01S0002645.1:58971-97925 GCA_010110895.2 Picea sitchensis
AACAACAGAGACATAAGGAAAGCGTTCACAAGGTATGCCTACAATCCTTACCTCTTAGTTCATTCAATAGGCTAGATCTAGGGAAAGAGTAGTATTCTGTTCTGTTTTGTTCTAGATCCGGGTGGATCTAGGGAGATCGGTTCATGTCCGCACTTACGGATTAATCCTGAAACACATAACCTTCAAATGAGAATATATCATTAAGAATTCTCCATCCCAACATGAAAACAAGGCTTTAAAGGAGGTCAAGGCTTTGCAATAAGTTAAGAGAAAATGGTCTAGATGGGGGATGAATCCATATAATTGAATTGTGGAGAGGAATGTGGTACATTGATCAAACAACCACATTCATTGTTAAAATTTGTTAATGTAATGATTGTCTAGTGGCCACATTTGTTTTTTTATGCCCTATCATTGTGATGGTCATGGGAACACCATTGTGAAGCATTTGTACACATAACGAGGCATCATTAGACTTGTGAAATCTAAAATATCTCACATTATTGGCCTATTATTCTTATGTAACTCACTAAATGTTAAAAAACGAGTTTATCCCATATTCCTCATGGGTTTTATTCTCCCATCTCCCAAACCTATATAAGAGAGGTCTTATAGGATCGATAGGTGTGTGGAGAGAGTGGATGGTGGCTCGTGGTCTCAATTGTTAGATTGGATACTATTTGTCCTTAGCCTAGATTATCCACATGCTTGAGAGTTGTCTAGATCCCATTTGAACTTTGTACTTGAGTAGGCTCAAGCTTTTGTATTGGGAGAGTTTATTGAAGAATAGAAGGTGTAGCTTCCATAGATGTTTCCTAATCTTAGGGGTTTACTACATAAATATTCTTCTCCTCTCTCTCAATTGTTTATATATGCTTTCATTATTTTGATGTTTTTCATAGGAATAGAGATAAGAATAGATATTGGTATTATCTTATGCACATTTTCTTAATCTTTCATTCATGAAATACATATAATTATGACCCAATAACATGTTATTATCCAATGGTACATTTACAACTTCAAAATTGTATGGTTTCACATTTAATGGGATGATTGGGAAGGAGACCTTGTGGTTTAAAAGTTTCACTTGGAATGCCGATTTGGTCATTGGAATGTCCAATCGACATCACATTTCAGAGATTTAAAGGATTAAATCAGGTTCGATATAGATTTAGTAATCATGGCACTAGATCAAGTCATTTTGTTATAAATATTTAGACGTTTTCCATTGTTTTGTCACAAAAGTTAGAATTTGAATTGATGTGAATGAGATTTGAGCTCTTAGAGTGAGAATTTTAGCACTGTAAGCCTAAATTTTAGGTGGAAGGTGATAGTTGAAGGTTGGAATAAGTTGGCAGTTTAGTGCATCATCTCTCCGAGCGACTATATGCTCAGTTTTGGGTTCTTTCATGCCCTATGTGTGGTGGGATTGAACTCCATTGGCCGAGTCAACTATTTTTCTTCTCTCAGCCATTTCCTTGAATAACATTAGCAATACATAATTTCAGGCATGTTCACAAACTTTCAGGTGAAGTGTATTAAAAATTTCACAGAGAGGAAGCCGATGAAAAAGTATTCATTAACATCAAGAGCTATCACTTGCATTATGTCGTAGTGAGGACCGTAGCTATGCCTTGCTCTAAAGTCTCTAATATCAACCTAGATAATAGCACTATCATCAATGCATAAGAAAGATGTGTAAAGATGTGTAAGTTTTTTTTTCAGGGAGTTGACTTTGAAAAGTATTATAGGATACTGAAGCTTGAGGTGCACATGGTTAAAATATTTGTAGAATAATTCTATGAGAAGAATGACATCAAACATATTCTATCTAGTTGGTGGATTGAAGACAATTTTTTTTTCCTAAGGTGATGATATCTACTCCATTACCAGTCTACGAGAACCATATGTTTATGTCATGGCTTTGATATCCAAGCTATAATGAGACAATGATTGTTTACATTTCAAGGATGCTTAGCTATCATTGGCTTGCATAATAGTGACTATTGGTACTCTATTCGATTGGGCCGCCATCATGTCTTATCATCTAAATAGAATTATTGAAAGAGCACATAAGGCAAATGAAAAACTAGGAGTAGTCTCAACATTTTATATGTCATCATATATTTTGGATGTGGATTGTGCTACTAATATCTTTGGAGTTGTCAACTTTAGTTATCATATTTTAGAATCCCTTGTGCATGTTTATTGTCATATTTTCTGGGAAAATAAATATAGGAATCACTACTCTACAATATGTGATAATTTCCTAGGCTAACCAAAGAGTGTCCAAGGTTAACCAAAGAGGCTATGAGATTGATTGGGTACATTGGAAACTGGTACCTCCAGGAAGATTACACCTACTTGAGAATCTATGGTGCATCTACACCACCACTTCTATTACCCAAATATTTACCAAACATATTGGTTTTGGGAGAGATTTACTATCAAATGGTATTACAAGGATTCAATTCTTAACTGTTGAAAGAAGCAAAGAAGATTTGTTTATCCCATACAATTTCAGCCTAGGCCACTACTATTTGAAAGATCCAAATCATGTCAGGCATGAAGCAAGCTCCATTCTTGAGTACATATTTCATCACGGTCAATTCAAAAGACATGACCCTAAAGGGATTGTTGCTAAAAATGATGAGCTAATGTCTCTATCTTGGCCATATACCCATGAGAAATGGTCAGATGAACTTCCCCAAGTAAATTCCAAGGAGTGGGATGATGTCCTAGAAAAGATAAGAACCCTAGGTTTAGTAACTTTCAATGCAATCTCTCCATGTGAACAATTAGATGAGTTGAATAGGAGGCTAGTTGTTATGGAAAGGACCATAAAAAAAAGGAAGATGCTAGAAGATTAGAGGAGACCAGATTATGTTAAGAAGTTGAAAGGAAGGCCATGGAAGATTAGAAAATAAGGAAACAATAAGAGGAGGATTTGAAAAGAAAAACCAAGGAAGAAGTGAAGAAAAAACACGAAGAAGAAAGTGCCCAATTAGAATTAGAAAAGAAAAGGATTGCATTGGAAGCATAATAAAGAAAAAAAGAATTAAAGGATTCTTGAGAGAAATATAGACTTGAGGCAAAGAATAAGGGGAAAGAGGAGGAGGACATGTTGGAAATAAAAGAAGAATTAAAAAGGAAGGAGGAAGAGCAGAGACTCTTGGATGAACAATTAAGAAAGAAAGTTGGGGAACATATTTTTCCATCTAAGTAATAGAGGAGAAATGAAGAAGAGAAACAAAAACTGGAAAACAAAATAAAGGAAGAAGAATAAAAGGAGATATAGAGAGAACAAGAGGAAAGATGAAAGAAAGAAGAGGAGAGATTGTAACACGAGTTAGACCATACTGGATTATATACTATCAATACTACATGCGATGTTCAATAGAAGGTAGAGAAAACCCCCCAACCCAATAGTAAGCACAATAAACTACAACAACCCCTAGCAATGTTATATATCTGACAGGGGAATAGGAAGAGGTTCCAAAAGCAATGGGGAAATGTAAGGAGCCAGTAATGGAATAATGATATACTCTAGAAAGTTTGGAGAATGTGCTACCATGGGGAGATCAACCAATTCCAAAACCTCTGGAAGAGGTTGTATACCTTGAGTCCATCACTTATAACTGATGAAAGACTACCATTCTTAAGAGAAGTCAGAAGAAGAAAATAGTTGATGTAGACAATTCTATTCTTTGCACCATGTTACAGAGAAATCCCCCTATGGACAAGTGGATTCTCTCTTGGGATTTAAATTCCTAACTCCAAGATAGAAAGTGCTATTATGGACACTGACAATCCTTTTTATAAAGCTAAACTATCAAAGAAGAGGAAGGAAGAATAGTAAATACCTTTTTACCGACGTTTGTCCTTGCTCGATCCAGGCTGATCTTGATCTCCAAGTTCTTCAGAAGGTCCTGTGGTATAATGAGCAACAACAACAATACTTCCTACTCTACCATGATTAGCTTCATAATGAATCTATGAAAGAAACACGTTCATGAAATGTACACAAACTTTAAAGGAAACAGGCCAAGCATAGATTTATATTAGTGAGAACAAAGTGGTGCTTACAACCATGGATGTAGTGCAACAACTTCACCAAGCTCCCTTTGTCCAGACCCTTGCTCAAATAATACACACAGAATGATGATGCTTCAATGATATCTCACTTATGAGATCATAAGTTTGATGCTTCACAATATCTCCTCTTTCACCATGAAGAGGCCTCCTTATATAGGCTTGGAGAGGCCTGACCACTTAAGATATCCTTGGGATAAGTTGAGGATTATTCTCCTTTAGTTGTGGATCTTTCCTAAAGTCGAGCCTTGACCTCAGACCCGAACCCAACCAACTCCAGATATGAAGGGATTCTTCCCTGATTTCTGTCAACAATCCAAAGATTCGCTCAAAAAAGGCCAGTGCTCCCTCAGAATGGGACACAGAGCGTTGGAACGCTCCCCCAAATAAGGCCACAGAGCGTTGGCACTCCATGACAGTGTATAGGGGAGCACTGCCTTCTAAAATTGATTTTTTAGTGGTTTTCTTAGTGGCAAAAGACTTGTACTCTTTGTCAAATGACTTCTCCTCTTCAAAGCCACTCTTTTGAAGTGTCTTGTAAGTGTTTTTGATAATGTCATTAGAGAGATGACATAGGCAAGATAACAGTATGATGTTTGCAACACTTGCGACACTTGTGACCAATATGTGACACTTGCAACACTGATGGTGACGACAATAGGTCATCATCAGAGTGATTAATTTTGAGGTGTAACAGATTGCCCCCCAAAGTGAAAAGTTAGAAGACATGATGACTGAAGTAATTTGTAGACTTTTTCAAGCAAGGGTACAGACTCAGAGAACCTGATAGAAGTTGCACACAATGATCAAAAAAATATTAGGACATGTTTCAAACCCAAGGCAAGCATACTTATGCTCGAGTGATAAATATTTTCAAGGTATGGCCTCCATAAATACACTGCGGATCCATAATTGTATTGATAAAAAGGTATAGCCACTGAAGATACAATGTGGATCTATACTTCTATGACTTGAAATGATCATAGCCATGAATAATATAGAGTGGATCTATGAGACGACAAGACATAGCCACGACTAATACAAAGTGGATCTATGTATCAATATATGTGTCAATGTTCAAAAGAAACTCCATCGCAACCTGGGCAAAGTACATATAAGAGTGATGACTAAACCCAGGGTCTTTTTACCGATCCCGATGTAGTATGAATCTAACCATGTGAATAGATGTCTTGATGTCAAACATGGCATAAACCACTTGATTACTGGTCAATGAGGTAAATCGTTAACAAGCGCGAGGGAAATCACCATTGATGTCAATGATTCCCAAGGTACTCTAGTACATTCCAACAAATGTGAATGGATGAGATGAAGTCGAACATCCATGGAATCATCCGATCAAAGGTCAATGATGTAAACCCATTGTCGGACATGAGGAGGCTTGCCATTGAGGCATGCAGGTCCCAAGGTAATAATTGGTTTCTAAGTCTAGTTCCTAGATAATGTGCTGAAGTCGACAGGAACAAACTCGTCGAAGGAGGGCCTTGATGTATCCCTCATCAATGAAACGAAACTAACACAGAGATGTAATTGGTGGATCAAAATAACATGGACTGACATGAGTGTTGAAACATAAATTTGTGATGGTTGACTCTTGAGGCCGACACTTCCCATGAACACTGAGGCATGACAACAAAAACATGGCATGGACCAAAACACGATAATGTAGTGGATACAGTGACTTTCGTCGGGTGACCCAAAGGAGTAAGAAAACTCAGAGGATTGGTTTAGTGCAGAGGTTCAATGGATTAAAATGTATGCAAAGACAAAGTGCCATGTTCAAGGGTGACCGTAAGAATCACTGGTAATGTTCTCAAAAATTGCTTGGTTTGCTTCCTTCAATTTTTCCCCCATCCAGATAGACGAGTACCTCTTTTTGATTTAATGAGCTCAAGGAGGGTAACACATGATCGATATAACTCACCTTTGGTAAGTCCCTCTTCATTTGTTTAACGAACTGGAAGAAGTAAGGGTTTGGTCCCGTATGGGCCCTTCAATGTATGATCTTTTAACGAGTCCAGAGAAGGTAAACTCAGTGGTTTTTCATATTTAGAGAGTCTGAAAATGACTTAAAGATGACTCCAGTGTTTTACTTTTTTGTAATGTTAGTCTCGCGAGGCCGAAAAAGAGATAAATTATCACTCGAAAGACACCCTTTAAAACATTTTAATGAGTGGGAAAGGAAGCAAGATCACTCGACAATATTTTCACGTTTAGAGAGTCTGAAAAGAGGTTAAAGACGACTCTAAGGGGTTCCTTTTTCATGTATCCATGTGGGTCCAAAAAAGAGATAAAATTTTACCTGACGTGTTCTTATGTGTTTGAGCTTGAGAGCGAACTAAGACTATGCTCGTGACTGTGACAAGATGAAAAAACGAACAAAACTGCTCCGAAACCTACCAATAGTGTCAAAACTGCATTCCAGGGGATTAATAAGGCCTCCAAAATATTTAAAAAACCCAAAAATAACTATATCTTAGGAAAAAATGAAATTTATAATAGTAAAATGGGGTAAAAATATCATTTACCATTTCATTTGTGCAAAGATTTGTAGCAGTAGAGAATTTGTGCTTTGGAGGTGAATCTTGCATTGTTCGGTGCCGGAGCTATGGTCATCCATTTTTCTCGCCGTTTGGACCAGGTTAGTGCTCTTCTTCCTTTATTTCATTTGTATGGTTCAAAATTCATTTTTAGGCAAAGATTGGGTGCAAAAATTGATGCCCTAGGTTGTCTCAAGCTCCCAAAAGGGCTCAATGCTCCTCTAGATTTAGTGGGGAACTGCTGCCCGATTTTGAAAGCGCCCTTACAAGTTGATGAAAGGTGTGCCAACGCGCTAGTGTAGTGGTGAAGAGGGTGCTGCCCAAAAACACAAAAAAAAAACGCCCAAAAAATTGCCAATGCTTTCTCAAAACGTGAATGGTGCATTCTAAGTTTTAAAACACCTTGATGGCTACTGTGGGGCTACATTGGTGCATTGATGTGCATATGAAAGGGGCATTGGCTTCATAGCAAAGCAAACAATTGTTTTTAAATTTTTTCAACTACCCAAAAAATTGCCGAAAAAACATGATTAATGAATTTTGGTGGTTGATGATTGCAGGTGACTTCGGCAATAATCATGATCGAGTGGAAATAAAGAGAGCATGAGCTCGATGACGTGGACTCTTTTCAAATTCCTCGAACATGGGCCACATTGAGAAATTGCGGTCTCCTCAAGTTTTTCAAAATGCAAAAAATGAAGAAAGAGATTCTTCTTCTCGAGCATATGATCGGGTTATGGAACATCACAGAACAAGGGTTCCAAATTGGAATGAAAATTCTCACCATCAAGTTGGAAGATGTATACTTCTTGACTGAACTCTCGAAAATAGGGGCTTCCATAGTTTTATCCAGATAGAGGGCACTTCCTGCGCCTGTGGATGAGTACCTGACAAACCATTGTGTCCCAGGAGCGAGACTAGTGGGAGGTAGAATCGCAATCAAAGATATCAGGGACCTACCTCTTCGGTCTATTCTGTTTTCCATTACGAGTATAGTGGGAAGTACCAGTGCACACCTAGTTTCAAGATCACAGGTGGCCTATGGTTTACAGTGTCTAGAGCCAACACTGTTTAACTGGAGTGCAGACTTCCTTTAGAATGTGAAGGAGCAGATTATGAGATGTAGAGTAGGAAAAAAAAAACAGTTCGGGTATGGCTCATCTTGGTTTCGTTCTTCTTAGAATGCATTCCCCAGATGCAACCTCAAATTGCATTAGCAGTACGACCAGTGGGAGAAGCACGTATGGAGCGATGGACTGCCTGTCTCCGAGACTAGGTTCAGATTTAGATTTCAAATTCACCGGTGATTTCTTCACTTGGCTGGGACGCCAATTGATTGTGATAGAATATTTTCCATACATCAGAGTGGATTTTCAGGGAAGCATGGACCTGGTCCTTCCAGATGGAGTGGACTGGGATGTGTCAGGTGAGAAAACAAGAATGATCTTGTCAAGTTTTTTTTATTTTAAAACTTATATTATTTTTTTTTGGGTACATAGAAGAGTTTCTAACAGATGTATCGTTTTGTCATGCATATAGAGGAGCAACATGTCCAACAGAGATACTGACATTGGGATGCCGTGGGGATGTTCAGATAACAATAACTCATGAGGTAGCAACAAGGGGTCTTCGAGAGGTGGAGACAAACCTCCGTGGTCTGACGACGGGTATCCCTCCTCTTGAGAGGGAAGGCGTACCCTTTCACTTGCAGAGATACACAGTGGGAGTCCCTGAGGGTATTAAATCTTTGCTAAGATGATTAGCTCGAGCGGTGGTATGTTACTTGGAGCACAATGTGATACGGGAGGACTAGGACCTCACTGATATTTTTTGTATAGTCTTTAGATGATGTTATGGGCACGAGGACCCAACATTTTGACTATCTATGTACCATTTTGATGTAATCAAACATTTTTAGTCATGTTGTATATATATACATTTCCGAGTTTTTACATTGCCAAATGATTTGCAAATAATGATGTCTTTTATGTGATGCATTTTAATTAATTACATGATGATATGTGATGTGATTTTGTTTCCTTTATGAAAACTTATCTATGTGCGAGATACCTATCCATGATATAATTAGATAATGAATCCAAAATGGTATTGATTTCTCTTGGTATGTGTCTGTATTCGATAAAATCAAACATTCGTTCAAGACGACGAACTCGTAAGTGGAGACGTAGTAGGATAGGATTGCGAATAGCGTAGATTCGATTAAGTTGACAGACCATGAGTTGGGAGTCTAGGTTGACGATCATGCGAGAAACGCCTAGGGAGGAATCTTCGGTTAAAAGTATGATGACAACATGATACTCTGCCATGTTGTTAGTTGCAGATCCTAAGAAAATACCTCTGGAACTCACCAACTCATCAGAGTGGTAAACGACCCAAACTGCAGAAGAAACGTTCTGGTTGTGTCGACTAGCGCCATTCGCAAACCCGACAAAGATAGGAAAGGAAGATGTCATTTGCACAAGAAAACACAAGACACAGTATAAGTAGCTAAGAAAAAAACTCGAGCATGCAAAAGAAAAAGACACACCAAACTAAAAATACAATAGTGTACAAAGCACGTATGCTAGATGTCCTATGCATAGTACTTCTTAAGGTAAAGACCGTTCTGGGGCTCACCCAGGGAGATTCTATCATAGTCAACTAGCTTGTAGGCACCTCTATGTAGAACACACTTCATGATGTAAGGAGCATGCCATAGAGGTTCTAACTTCCCTGTCCCTAACTTATCATGAGCCTGGTCATAAATGAGGATTAGGTCTCCTTCCGCAAAAGCGCGAGGATGGACGGATTTTTCGTATTGATTCTTGATTCATTTTTGATATGTCTCATTGACGAGAGCAACATCACGACGTGTTTCATCCAGCCTAGTCAAGAGTAAGAAACGTTCTTCTTCAACAAAAGTGTGGGACAAGAGTTCTACTTTGAGTTTTAGCGAGGGAATTTCGCACTCGATTGGTAAAACAAATTCTATGCCATATACAAGCTGGAAAGGAGTGAATCTAGTAGTATTTTTCACTGAAGTACGATAAGCCCAGAGAGCGGAGAAAATTTGTAGATGCCAAGATGTCTTGTTTTCCTCTACCATACGTTGAATCATGGTTTTAAGGACCTTGTTGATGGCTTCAACTTTTCCATTCACTTGAGGATAGTATGGGGATGAGTTCTCATGGCGAAAACCCAACTTGGCATGCAACTCACTCATCATCTAGTTTTTAAAGTGTGAACCATGATCAGTGACAATGGCATGTGGAACACCAAAATGAGTGATGATGTGATTGAAAGAGAAAAGAGCTATAGTACGACCATCATTTAGAAAGGTAGGCATAGCCTCAGCCCATTTTGTAAAGTAATCGATGACGGCGATTATATAACCATGCCCCCCGGCGGAGGTAGGCTTACACTACATAAAATCAATGTCCCATTTGGAAAAGGGGCCGATGGTAATAACGGGATGTAGTGGAGCAAGGTGGGTGCGTGACTTGTTTTGAAAAACTTGGCAGGGTGGGCACTTTTTGACGACCTCGATACAATCTTTGAATATGGAGGGCCAAAAGTAACTGGCACGTAAAATTTTCTGGGCTGTAGCCATCCCAGAAAGGTGACCGCCATAGGATCCAAGGTGACAGTCATTGAGAACGTGTTCAACCTCTTCATGGGTCAAACATCGTTGGAGGATAGTGTCAATACCACGGCGATACAACGTGTCATCGATGATAAGGTAGCGACGAGAATGATGGCGAATACAATGATGCTCTTCACAGGAGATATCGGGCTGAAAACGTTAGGTCTGGAGATAAAGAAGGATATATCCATACCAAGGGTCGGACGTGCTGATGAGGAATAAAGTCTCATCTGGGATAGAATATCTGGGCTCAATATCTTCATCAGCATGGGGAAATTCGTAGATAAGCTCCGCAAACACCAAATATTTTTTATCTTTGGACTTAACAAATTCAAGATCGAACTCTTGAAGAATGACGATCCATTTAGAATATTTCCCCCCAAGAAATTGACGTGTCAGAATGCGATACATGGGGTTAGAGTCCGCGATAACTGTGGTGGTGCATAGCAAAATGTAATGACGAAATATTTGAACAACGATGATGGCTGCCAAAGCCAATTTTTCAACATGTGAATATGGGAGCTCTGAACCAGATAGACTTTTTCTCAAATAATATATCACGTGTTCCTCACCGTGAGGGTCCTCTTGAACTAACGCCATAGCAATAGTGGAATTAGAGGCTGCTAAGTAAAGGATATAGTCCTACGTATAATTCGGAGGATGCAACAGAGGTGCATTGGTCAATGCATGCTTAAGAGCAGCAAAAGATCATTGAGCAGTGTCATCCCATATGAAAGGGGCGTCTTTCTTCAACAATCACATAAATCCTTTGGTAATCTCAACGTAGTTACAAATGAAACGACGAAGAAATTTTGCTTTCCCTTGCAAACTTTGGAGTTGTGTCAGATTATTAGGTGGAGGTAAAGCTAGGATAGCTCCAATCTTTAAGGGATCCACTCGAATCCCGTACTTGGAGACAACAAAGCCGAGGAGTCAGCCTGATTCAACAACAAAAATACATTTATGTGGGTTCAAACGAATGTGGTAGAACCGACATCGAAGAAAAATAACCCATAGATGACCAAAATAGTTCAATCGATTGGATGAATGGGCAGGTAAATCATCGAGGTAGGGTTCCACAATATGTTTGATATCGTGGAAAGCATATGACATGGCCCGCTGGAATGTGGCACCAACGTTTTTGAGGCCAAATGGTAGTTTTCGATAGGCGAAAATTCCCCACAGGAAGATGAAGGTTGTCTTATGCTGATCAACAGGTAAAATGTCAATTTGGTTGTACCCTGAGAAACCATCCATGAAAGAGAAAATCACGCTACCAACGCAATTATCAATAAACTGGTTGATGAAGGGCGTAGGGTAGTTGTCTTTCAGACAAGCCTTATTGAGGTCCCTATAATCAACGCAGACACAAATGGTCCCTTGCTTCTTAGTAACTGAAACAATGTTCGAAACCCATTCCGTCAAAGGGACAGGATAGATGAAGCCATATTTCAATAATTTCTCAACTTCTGCCTTAATAGTCGTGGTCTTCTTAGGATGGAACAGGCAAAGTTTCTGTCGAAAAGGTTTGACACCTGGGTAGGTTTTAATCTCATGCACAACGATCGATGGATCGATCCCTGGCATCTCTTTGTAGCTCCAAGCGAAGACATCACAAAATTCTTTAAATAAAGCGGTATAAGAAACCACTTCCTCGGGTGAACAATTAGCACTGAGGTTAATGTTTTCCATGACACCTTCCTTGATCGAAATGTTGATAACGATCGTAGTTGAAATGTTGCCCAAATTCCCCTCAGAAAGAGTATCTTGTGTGAGGATGGGAGATTGTGGAAAATTGACAACATCAGGAGGGAAAACATAGTGTATGTCTTCTTGAATTTCTTTGAGAGGTGAAAGAAAAGAGGATCGATGATGGATATCATCCCAAGGTATGTCTCCGATGCTAAGAGTTTCCATTATAGATTCATCGAAAGGAAAAATTTGGGAAATGTAGTCGAACATAGACGTCAAGGAATTGAACCATGATGGAATCGAGTAAATGTCGGACGCCAAGAGATGTTGGTCATCCGAGGAGGGAGAGGCGGATTGGATAGAAACATATGAGGTTTCGGCTGGACTAAGTGGCATGGTGTCACCTAGTGCATCGAATTCCAATGGACTAGGTACAATCCAAGGGTCATCTGATTCCAAGGATTGGTAAACCATAGTCGAAATCATATTGATTGTGGCAACATGATGTGTGGTGGGTAGAAGTGGTGTAGGGAAGGTACCCATAAGGCTAGAGTCTTTCAACAAGCCAACACCAATGCTTTCATACGTGATCTTGTGATCTCCCAAGAATGGAATATTGTTGGTAGCGTGAGCGTGAGCGTTAAGTGTATAGAAATCTAATTGATCTATAGTGACAATTTTTCCTTGATGAGGAAATTGTACACATCGAAATACTGATGAAGCAATGATAATCATAGCATAAAACCAACTTCTTCCAAGTAACAGGTTGTAATCGAGGGGAGCATCGACCACCTCGACATCAACAGTGACAGTTTTGCTGCCCAACTGGACAGACATGGACTGTAAAAGCCCATGGGGATGAAAACCTCACCCATCGAATGGGCGTAACATCGTTGGGGATTTGTTAAGTGTGGGTGATTTTAAACCTTTCCAGCATGCTAAAGACATGACACAAGTAGAGGCTCCCTCATCCAAGATGGTTTGGTGAATTTGTTGATTGTGAACAACAACATCAATTTGGAAAGCAAGTTGGTGGGAGAGTCGAGATGTATAATTGTCTAGGTTAAACATGATATTGTTGGATGACTCAGGATCAACAACGCCAATAGCAGCCAAGAGCGTTCTACGTTGACTAGGGCAGTGTTGTAGAACTTCCAATGCAGACATAGCACATGGTGCTCGAGTCAAATCTTCAACAATGTTGTAGTTCTGGGCGGCACGTGAACTAGGATTAAAGGTAGATTTACAGATAGTTCTCTTAGGAGGGCATAAGATAGAGTCGAACGCATGTTTCTCAATCTAAAGTGGTCTAGACGGAGGACTAACTGATGGAGGACTAACGAAGGATGGTGATGGATCTGGTAAAGTACCGTTAGTGACTTTTCCTTTGTCAGGTTTAACTGGTGTGTCGTATGTCATAGAGCGGGTGGTTAAATCAATCTTGTTAAACATGTAAATATGGGCACTTGTCGAGGCTTCATCATGAGAAGGATAGCTGGAACTGCCCCCTAGAGAGGGGGTTTGAGCAACCATAGATTGTTGCTATGGAAAAGGCTGAGTAAGCATGACTGGTCAGGAATTCCACTTGAAAAGTTTGGCCACTTCATCGCGATGTGGACAGTCTCAAGTGCAGTGATCGTCACCACAAATAAGACACAGGAAATTTGGTTTCCGTTCTGGTTGCTTTTCATTAGCAGGTGGTGGGTTTTGAGCTTTCAGTTGTTCATTTCTATTATTCTTTTTTTTTTTGTTCTTTGTCTTCTTCTTACCTCCGGTTTGTTGTGAAGGGGATGATTGAACTACATTCACCTCAGAGATTTGAGTTTGGGGGGAGGTAGAAGAGGGTGTGGTCGAACTGGGAGTGGATGGCAGAGCATATTGATTTTCCATTCCAGTTGACTGGGAAACAAATTGGGTTTTGACAGAGCCGATAACTCCATCCGCATGTGACATGGATGATGGTTTAGATGGATCGGTATTTGCAAGAGTAACATTTGGGATTAACTCATACACAATATCATATTGGGAATAGACCAAATATAAGTACTAAGCCTAAGCAATGGCCTCTTCCTCGGTGACTACACCACCCATGGAGACATCACGAACAATCGGGGGTAACAGTGATTTAGTGAACCATTCTGCCAATAATTGGTCAGGAATGACTGCTTTGATCAACCTTCATCGTCGTCTCCACTCATGAATATGATCAGAGATATGTACAGAGTTTGTCTGACAAAGGGAGTTCAAGAGTTCGGTACCCATCTCGTATCGAATGGGTACCTGAAAGTGGGTGAGAAAGGACATGGCAATGGAGTTAAAATCTTGGAAAGAACCATGTGGAAGTTCGATATACCACTTGGTTGTTGAGCCCGTAAGTGTTTTCTGAAAAAGCCGTAAACGAATAGAGTCGTCCATTAAGGAGTTCGATGAACACCATAAATGGAAAGTCATCACATGGTTATTTGGGTCTTCTCCAGGATAACCATCAAATTTTGGAATATCAGAAGTTAGTTTAGTCAGAATCACTGGCCATTAAGGATAATCCAGGATAGGATCATTGGTCAACCGAGACAAGTCTGGGAGATCCAGAGTAGCAAGGAATGGTAGCTGTCGGTTAACCTAAGGGTGATACTGGTGTGGCATAGAGACACCAGTAGGACCATAAACTGGGTTAGGTGGATAATTGTAACCAGTAGGTCCTCCTACATACGGTTGTTGTTGACTAGAGTAAACATGATTCGAGGAGGGTTGAGAAACATGTGCAAGCGGAGGATAACCTAATGGGTTTTGACGATTATAATTCGGTTGATGGGTTTGTCCATAAGGTGGATAGACATTTTTTCCATAAGGAGGATAAGGTTGTTATTCTCCTTGAGGATGTTTCCCCCCAAGGAATAGTGGATTTCCGGGAAAAGGAGTGTGCCAAGGAGTGGGCGTTGTAGACGCATTCTGTCCAGAAGGTTGGTGATGGACTCTAGTTTGAGGCTGCCCCCCAGCATGAGGTTGCCCTCCAAACGAAGGTTGTCCCCCAAACAGAGGTTTCCCTCCAAACAAAGGTTTCCCTCCGAAAGGAGGTTTCCCCCCAAACAGAGTTTGCCCTCCGAAAGGAGGTTGCCCCCCAGCATGAGGTTGAGTCCTTGGAATTTGGAAACCAGATGTAAATGACTGACTGGTGCCACATAATGGATTAGAGCCACCGAGGCCGGCCCCTCTGGGTTGTTGTGTTGGTATAGAACTTCCGAGTATAACTTAGGTAGTGTTGACAATGTAAGAATTCAGTGCTTTGTACCCAAGAGGAAATGATGAGGAAGGCCTAGATGATAGTGGTGTACCAATGGGAGCTTGGCTAACCACCACATTACCGGTGGGAATAGTCGCAACGTGAGGGACCATCGTAGAATGGGCCATCTGGAGAGAAATAATGGAACTTGGACCAATAGAGTGCATGTTTGGACCAACGGACGGTGCGATGGAACTAACAGTTGTACCAGTAAAATGATCTAAAGGTACAGTATAGGTAACAAATGTTTCGGGTATTTGGGATACGACAGGTATATCAACGCCTGTCCCTAATCCGTAAAGGTCTCGCACCGTGCGAGGTGGGCTTCAAACTATATCAAAAGTCCAAAGGGGGTTTCCGACCCGAGGATTTGAATGAGACCGAGTCAGAATTTCAGAAGGATCAATGACAACAAGTTCTCTGGCTGAATTCATCTGGAGAAAACGCCTTTCATATCCCGCAGGAATGCGGAAAGCCTCCATAGGATCCGTAACAATTCGAAAATCTTCTAAAGAGGTGAAAACTTCCTCCCGTGAGGTTATAATGTCGTGGACCTTGCTCTGTTGAGGAGAGCCCTCCATAGAATGAGGAAGTAAAGGGGTAGAATCTTCCATATTTTCTGGGGGAAGTCCCTGTACCCTACGCGAACGATGTGGAGGGTCGTTGTTGGTGGAAAAAATTCGATGGGAAAATCCTATGGCCAACTAACGAAAAAGAAACAACATGCACTAATCAAATCTAGGAATCAAACCAAGCAAACATATGACCGTACTAGTTGGTGATGAAATCCAACGTCGCGTGATGAAGTTAAGAAGGGGCTAGGATATGGTTGAATAGTTATGATGGCGACCTGCTTAACGGACTTACGCCTTGGTGCAAGCTTCCACACAGTAATTGTGGATTTACCCTCCAAGGAGCCTAAGTGAGTTTGACCAACATCTATTCCAGGTAAAGTGAGACTTCCCTTCACCGTCACCTTGTGTAAGTACCTAAAGATTATGGCTACTAAGGACACCAACTCATAGTCAGCCCCTGGGTGGGTACAGTCGACAGTTCGGTCTAAACGTATGAGCAGGATAACAAGTCTGAAATCCTTCGAGAGAACTGAGGACAAGTGGACCGATAGAACTCTAGAGGACCCTGAACGGATTCAGAGTTCACGAAGCACCGAGACCAAATGAAACCAGCTGAACCTCAAGAAGAACCCTCAATATACGATCTGACCACTACAAATGGTTGAACCACGGAAGGATAATCTCCACAACTCTCCTGAATGCGACCTCGTGCACAACCCCTGTGTGAGAGGGGGATCCCATAAAGCCTATACGACAATTGGATTTTTCTCTCCCTATCGCAATATTCTAATGTTTGTTTTGAATACTTTGGAGAGTTGTACTCTCAACCTAATCCAAAGTGATAATCCTAGTCTAATGTTGGTGGAAGATTCTAAAAACAAAATGTTCTAAATAAATTTTAATTAGCGTTAATTTTGTAGCTGTTCTTTACTCAAGGGTGTATGCAAGTGAAACTGATGGTATTATGACTCAATCCCCAAAAAAATGCATAAGAAATGATAAGCAGTCCCTTTTTTCAATGAATTCCTAATTAAGGGAAAGAGAAGAATGTTCTTTTCATTGTCAAACACTAAGATGCATAATCCTCAAACAGTTGTTTCTCAATCAAATCCAGTATAATGCTAAATATTTCATAGAATTCCTATCTAATATCCAAAAACAATCATAAAAAATGTATCCATTTTATTTATGTGTGAATGATAATCAATTTGATGTAAAGCTCCCTAAGTCATTTGGACTTTAAGATCAACGAGATTCATACAATCATAAGCAAGTTTCACACAAACAAAAACACACTCTCGTCGTGATTTAAACAAGAAAGACAAAGATAACAAAACTTGCAAAAAGAAAACCAAAAACTCAAAAAGAAAGAAAAAGGCTTGGACAAGATGATCTCAAATATCAAATGGGATGGTGCATAGACCTTTGAATTTCCTCACAAAAGATTCCACTCAGTCAAATAAGTGAGAGGAAAACAATAAGCTCTAAATCATCAAAGACAAAGAGTGACTTCAAGGTAAGGAAAAAACAATCAAAATTCGAAACAAAAGTAGTCAATTCTCAGAAAATAGA
Organism: Picea sitchensis; assembly: GCA_010110895.2. Lineage (NCBI taxonomy): Eukaryota > Viridiplantae > Streptophyta > Pinopsida > Pinales > Pinaceae > Picea > Picea sitchensis. The sequence continues at coordinate 76,387 of SNQJ01S0002645.1, forward strand.
GTGTTGAAGGCCAATACCAAGGTGCACTGAGGTTGTAAGACTCCTGAGCAAGTTCCAAAAGCAAGAAGTGAAATCAGAGAATGAAACCCGAGAAGATTTTTCACAAAAATGGGGCAGCGCTCTGGTGTAAGAGGCACCAGAGCATTACAACGCTCTACGTAAGACCAACAGGGAGTGCCAACAAACTGGTAACAAGGACAAAGGAGTGCTAGCCTCTAAAAATTCAGAAAAATGCTCAGAAAACTCAAAAAATCAAGCAAACTCAGTCAATCAAATTGAATAGGATGAAATCAAGAGCCAATCAATAAGATGTAAGAATCAAAGAGACAATATGGAGAAGGTGAAATAATGAGAAAAAGACCAAGACAAAATATAGGAAAGGAAATAGAAATCAAGGTCCGTCCCCAGTGGAGTCGCCAATTTTTGTTACAGAGAAATCCCCCTGCGGACAAGTGGATTCTCTATTGGGATTTAAACTCCTAATTCCAAGACATAAAGTGTTATTTTGGACACTGACATTCCTTTTTATAAAGCTAAACTATCAAAGAAGTGGAAGGAAGAATAGTAAATACCTTTTTAACGATGTTTGTCCTTGATTGATCCAGGATAATCTTGATCTCCAAGTTCTTTAGAAGGTCTCGTGGTACAATGAGAAACAACAAAGATACTTCCTACTCTACCATGATTAGCTTCATAATGAATCTATGAAAAAAACGAGTTCATGAAATGTACGCAAGCTTTAAAGGAAACATGACAAGCACTGATTTATATTAATGAGAACAAAGTAGTGCTTACAACCATGGATGTAGTGCAACAGCTTCACCAAGCTCCCTTTGTCCAGACCCTTTCTCAAATAATCCACACAGAATGTTGATGCTTCAATGATATCTCACTTATGAGATCATAAGTTTGATTCTTCACAATGTCTCCTCTTTCACCATGAAGATGCCTCCTTATATAGGCTTGGAGAGGCATCATTGGAGTGAGTAATTTTGAGGTGTAACACACCACCAAAGAATCCATGTTAGACACAACGAAGGCTAAGCTCAATGACTTACTATTAGCTAGGATAACCATCTCACGTGCTAATGTTGCTAAATCTAAAGCCGATGAAGAATACGTTAAGAGCATGCAAAGGAAAATCATTGCATTGGAAAATCAAGTAAAATATTACAAGGGAGATCAGGATGCAGATAGTTAGTTCATTGAAGAGGTCCTTGAAGAAGACAAAGTCAATGAGAAGATTATGATTTTTTTTTAGCTAAAGCGCTGGAATTATAGGAAGAGAGAATGAAATTGTTTATCTTGTATAATGAAAATCTTATATGGAAGGAGAAACAGGTGGCATTCCAAGCTCAAATTGAGTTTATCAAGTGAATTCAAAAGAGACAGGGTCACGAGGATCACAAAATCAAGATATTGATCAAAGAATAGTTGTCCAAGATTCAATGAGAAATAAGTTATTGGGGCAAAATGGTCGATGCATATCAGAGACAAATTCAAGAAGAGTGGGCATCTTACATAAAAAATACGGCATCATTTGTAGGGAAATCATGGAGTATTGGAGGTAAGACAAGAGGCTTGTATCTATCTGGAATTTTTACAGGTGTAGGAGTATGTACATGAAATGTAAAATTAGGCTTAATATTTTGAGGCTCATAAGGTTGAATATGATCATTGTTGTTCCTGAGTTTATACTTTAAGGATCTAAAGTATACCGTCAAGGCATCCGAAAAGATAAAGAGAATTGAGGGGTAAGAATCAATTGTTAAGGGTAAATCAGAGTTGGTTTCTCAATTGTCTCTGTCTAGCTTCCCATTGTTCTTGGATGCTGATATCTCTCTCAATAACTGCCCATGAGCGTTCTAATTCAACCCGGGTAGTTGTTGTTTGCAGGATAGTGTTAAATAAGTTCAAAGCAATGCTAGTTTGATCTTGAAGGCCAGGTTCTATATTGTTAGGCTGTCTATTGTTTGGAACAGTCATGGGGAGTAAAATTTTATTGAATTATAAATTTTTTAAAGATTTGTTGCTTCAATTTTGAGGGATGAAATAGAAAAGGAATTTTGGAACTCAAAATAATAACACAATAACAATAGAGGTCATTTCCTGTACTTGGAATAATTTGAGAATAGTAAAATAATAACTAAAGTAACACTGCCGAAAAATATGAGGCTTTAATCATGAAAGAATCTCATATCATAACGGAAGAAGGAGAGAAAAACGAGATTTCTAATGAAGTATAAAATATAACCATCCAAATGACCTACAAGTCTTGAAACTGTTGATAGCAATCACAAAGGAAAAACTGTAAATGATTAGATAATCAAATAAATTCAAACTACAATAGAAGTTTGAGTTAAACTATAACTGATCATTCATTAGAAAGACATGAAAAGAAAGATGTTGAAAGATATTGAAAACAGAGTAAAGGAACACATAGCTTCAAGTTGACAGAATTTGGAATCTCTTCTGCATTATCTATATCACTGTAAATCGGAAAACTTCTAATACAATTGGCTCCCCAAAAAACAAAGAGCCTTTTCTCAGTCTTGTGAAATTATATTTATAAATGATCACCAAACCTTTTTTCTGTTGGTGATTAACTAAATTCTGAAGACTAACGGTTACATGAATGTGAAATACTGAACCGTTTATATTTCTATCTTTAACTTCTTTGATTAATTTCGATGATGGAATTTTCAAAAGAATACTTTACATCTTTGTTGATGAAACTCCTTCTTGTTTTTAGAAACAATCGATACATTTTCCCAGGAGCTGCACCAACACCCTAGGAGCCTCTGGAATATCTTTCAACTCAAATAGGAAGAATTTTCTCTGTAGTCCTGGTAGACGGTCGTCAACTATCTTTCTTGTAAACTCAATTGTTTGTAACTTTAAATTCGGCTTCACCATCCACCTGTTAATCTGTGTAACATCAATTACCTTTATCTGTGAGATTTCTATTTCAATTTCATCCAGATTCTCCTTGAAATTTAATTGATGCCTTCCAATGTTGATTTGTCCCTATAACCCAGGACAATTGTCTCTGCCAATGTTCAACGAAGCCTTATCTAGAAGATCGAAAATTGCTTGGAAATCATCATTAACCTCTTTGGTTATTCTCTTGTTTTTAGCAAGGCTTGCCTCCCAAACCTTGAGTATTATATCCCCTTTGATATGCTCTGAAACAAATAACTTATGAGTCTTTCCGATCTCCTCTTTTGTTGAAAGAGTCACTGCGTTTTGAAAAGTGGTTCTGGCTACTTTTGCTTCCCTCTCCTTTAAGAGGATGCTGTCGAAGGATTTGCTTGTCTCCTGAAAGTAAGTCTGAATAATTTCTAGCTTAGAGATCAATCCTTGTTGCTCTTTTTCTATTTTTGCATGTATTTCCAATGCTTGGGCTTGGAAAGTTTCCATCTCTACCACTTGATTTTGGATTGAACTCATCTTGTTCTGTAATTGTTTATTCATTTCTTCCTGATGTAGGACCTGTGCTTGACTGGCCTGTATCTTCATGTTCGCTTCATTTAAGCTTGTTCTTAGTATTTAAATCTCCTGTATGTCACTGGTTCTGGCTCGTTCTAGCCCTTTGTTTATTTCCAGACTGATACTTCTTTTAGTCTCCCTTAATTGACTTTCTAGCTGGGCTATCATTTGGTCTTTATGTTGTAACCTAATCCTCAAATTGCTTACAGAGTGTAAATTTGTTGATGCAAAGGCTCCCATTGTGCCTGCTATTTCTGTAGTGAATTCCCCTTCTTCAAGATTTTGTCCATCTACGATGATCTTATGGTTTTTAATCATCGTGTCTCCTCTTAGATGCATTTCCTGTTTCAAGATAACCTTTCTCTTTTTACTGAAAAAATAATCAGATGAAGGAATTTTGTCTCTAGAAATAGGTTTGAGATCACTAACATATAGAGCTCCCTCTTGGGGGTTTCCATAGGTAGACTGCAATGGGGTAAAAGAAGTAATAGGGCTTCCAAGCTTTGTCGATACCGTTCCTCCTATTTTTTCAGGAAATTCTTAGGGATTTCTGGAGATGTTTCCAACTCCTTTCCTTTCCCTGACTCTGATTTCTTGATTTGTAGAACTTCTGTTCTTAGTGAAGGCATTTCATTCTCCTTCAAACTTTCCTTTGTATTTTCTTTATCCTGTGAATTTGATTCAAAACCTGGGGGAGGTCCTTCCTGCTGTGGAGGGGGAATCGTGTATTGACCTTGCAATATCTTCGGTAAACAACTTCACCTATGGATTTGGAAGGTCATAAAACCAGTCTGTAAGTCGGGTGGTAATGCCCGTACTCTATTTAATACTTCCTCATAAGTTTTGACCTCTGTGAACATATCATCATAAGCGGACCTTTCGTGTTCATAAGCTTTCATACCACAGTGTATCAAGTGTTTGTTCACTAGTTGATAAGGGTCATGCTTTTTGTGCTCAATATTTACCATTTTGATTTCTTCGAGCGCTTCTGCTTCCACCTTGGAATGGCCCAAGTTCAGTAATGAAAATTTCCCGATATGCACAGGGAAGATTGGCCAGGATTTCTTTTGGGCTACCTTTAGCTCTGTTCCGATACCGCCTTTCACTATTTGGTGTGTTACGTCTCTCAATACCAGACTGTCTGGGAGAAATTTTGGAAGTGCATGAGGAGGGACTGAGCACCCATAAACCCTGATGTAAGAGAAAATTTCTTCGATGAACTAGTCGGCTATTGCCCTGAGGTTTTCTGAGACTGTCTCAGAGATGCGAGGAGGATCACAACCATAAAGCATTTTATGCATTGGTATTATTACGAAATGACAAATTTCATAAAATGAATCTATTGAGTTTTCTTCCCACAGCTCTGAATGATACTCGTGAATGGGTTGGGGGCAGGTTATGTTCCAATTCCAATTCATCAGAGGGAATGGTGTCAAAAAACAAATGGCGTCCATTATGTATGCCGACATGTAAAAGGCCACTAGTTGACCTTGGGATTTTGCGGCTTTGTAATTTGAAACCTCTTTGGCCAAGTTATCGGATAAAATCTTGCTCCAGTTGAAACTATATCCTTCTGATGTCTCCTCTAAAAAGGGTACCCAATCTGCAGGAAAATGACAAGGATTCTTTTTGCCAAAGAGTCTGCACAACATCATGGCTACATAAACCATGTATTCATTCAAAGATGTGGTGGCATAATTTCCATGAGTGTCGGCCCTAAATTTTGATGGACATCTCCACCATCCTTTGATTAAATCGAGATAAGTTAGGTCTGCTTCAGTACACTCCTTCCTTTGAAATTCAGCTATAAACTCGACATTGTAAATATATTTAGGATTAGGTGAGAGTTTGTACATTACTTGGATATGTTCAGGTATGAATGAGCTGATAACGACCGACTGATCATTTAGAATACTTCTAGTCAGAATATCAACCTTCTCTAGAACCCAACTGATCATGTCATTGTATGCCACGAGCCGTGGGCGTGCTGCAATCTTGTGAAGCTCGGATTCGGCTATGTCCTGAAGGTGACTGTCAGAATCATTTGGGGAATTTTTGATTTCATAGTCCAGAATTTCATAGATTTGTCTCTAGGATTTGATCGAGTTGATAGCATGTGGTGTTTTGTCGGATATGATATCTGCCTCTGGACTGCAAATCTCAGTTGTATCTTCACTCTTCTTAGGCGCTTTCTTTGGTGCCATGAATTTCGTATCAGAATGAAAACCTATCACAGAAGAGAGGAGTATGAGTTTAGCTGAATGCGTCTTACACCTGATAGCATGATCTAGGATAAGTTGCAAAACACATACCTTTAATTCTCTTTTTAACTCATTTAATGGTGAAGGTACTGATGCAGCTGACAAGAACTTAATACCTTAAATGTAGTGAATATTTATGAGATACGCATTAGTGTCACATAAATCATCAGTTATCCGTTATTAATGTGGTTGTATTCCGACAATCCCAGATTCAAAATTCGTAAGATTTCATTCAATGGTACCGAAAATGAGAAAATACCTAAGAAGTTTAATTACCGTGAATCGTGTTTTTAAAACAGAGTTAGTTCAGTTTAAACACTGATTATGGTTCTCAATTTCGCGTTTCGGGGTTTCAGGGATCATGGATACATGAGGTATGTCATCGCTAAACCCCCGATTCCTAAAATTGTGAAATCACGATGAGATTAGGTTAGGCCTTAACTTTTGTATTAGTAAATTAATTAATCAGGATTAAAAACTAACTTCCATTCTTTCGGGAAATTGGGGATCGGGATTTCGTGATTCAATATGTATTGAAAACATATGGTTTTGAGTAGACCCAAATCCCGAAAGGTTTAAATATTGTTAATCAACTCCTCTAGGGTTTAAATTACCATGATTAAAAATAAATTTACAGAATGCGTGTCGGGACTTTTAAAACACTTTTGGTTTTTTGCCGTTGATTATTTAAAGAATAAATCTTGTCGGGATTTCGGTACCAGGATTTTGGAAAAGATAGCGAGGGTTATGCTTTATGAAAAGCCGAAACCCGAAAAAGGAAAGTTTTAGTCTTAGAGATAAAAGCTTTAAAAATTGTTTCAACATAGGCTCCAATTGGGGACCTCGTCTCCTTGTGGGATGAGGAGAACGATTAGACTTAGTGCCTTTATTGGGTAAATGGAGTCAAAGGCTTCTTTCTGCGGAACTTGCTTAGGAAGGGGATACAGAGGGAAAAAAAGATTTCGTCTTTACTTCTGAAAAGCTTTTCAAAACTCCCAACGTTGTAAATTCAGTTGCAACCCCATTCATGATCTTCTCCTTCTCGCTACTGAATTTAGGTCTGCTTTAAGATGATCAAAACAATCCTAGGAAATCCAACAGATATTGCGGCTTTTGGCTTGCATCAAACGAAGTAAATTTCATGCTTTTAATCGGGGAGCCCTATCCGAACTTGGGATGCAGATCCGGTTTCGAAAATCCTGGTAACCAGAGTAGAGTGAAATTTACGTATGACAGCCTTACAGATACTTCAGATATTGCTTCACTTCCAGCAAGCCTGTTCAGTACCCATGTGAAGTTATCTGTCCCTTTTTACTGAATTTCCTTTCACCACTTCAAATCATAATTATGCATTTAAATGCTGAGACGAGGGCAATCATTTATGAATTTTCTTTCATCGTCTTCTTGGACTAGATTCTTGGACTAGATGGGGGCAATCAAATATGAATTTCCTTTCACCATCTGTCTTATATTTTACTTTTTGAACACGAAGTGGGGGCAATCAGTTGTACCAAGTATACCAGGGATGATATCTATGTAAAATTTGCAGTGGAGGTTTGTCAACTTGCTTTGATTACCCCGGACCAACCTTCTCTTAACTTTCAAAGCACCTTAGCCAGCAGGGAAAATGGGAAAGATTACTTCCAGGGGCCTTCCGTCGAGCAAGCCTCAATCCTTAGAAAAATGTTAAGAAACCTAGGAGAGTCAGGATCAGCCTATGCATAACTTTGTTTAGTCTGAGAGTGAGGAGTTATGAGGACTGGCTTACCTTTTAAGATCTGTTTTCAAGCTTCCAAAGCTAAGACGTAATCTCTTCTTCCTTTATGGGAAAGCCGAAAAGATGCTTGGTTTTTTAAGAAGACAAAACCAAGGGTAGAAAGGGGTGACAGAGAAAGACCTGGAAATCGAAAAACAGGGGCCATGGATTAAACCCAACTCTTGGAACCCTTTCTTGGAGACGCTTTACTCTCTCTGCTTATTTTAATTACCTCTTATCTTTATCTAGGTGAAACTCTTAGGACCCAGAGTAAGAACTCATTCTTTTAGTGACATATCACACTTACGAGACCATCACTGCACTTTAGAGACCTTAGTTTGAAAAATAGACTTCTCTAGAATTCACACCTTTGCCTTACCATTTTCATTCTCTTTTGAAATAACGGAAAATCTTTTCTATCACCTGTTTTCGGCGAATTTATCTTCCGATATATGGCCGTCTATTTTCTCCTTTCATTTGTTTGGGCTACAAGCCGGGATCCTATAAGGGAACAACACGAAGAGTATCAGGGCTTTAAAAGAATTGAATGCATTGAAAATTTCGTATCCCTACTTCTAGAAAAACATTTACCTATTTTATTTTTGATGAAAGTAGACTTACCAAAGAAATTTATGAAATAAAAAAGAAAACACAAACCGGTATATACAGTGGGAATTTTGGAAACCAATTATTTCATATAGTGTTTTAAATAACGCCCCTTGACAGGGGCGTTGAGGATTTTACCGTCCAAATTCTCTAACAGAAACAATTTTTTTCCTTCAGGAGCTGTAACCTTGGACGGTCCGTTCCAGATGTGATCGAATTTACCATGTTTTTTCGAGTCTTCCTTCCTAGCATCCCACTTTAAAACCAAATCTCTAGGGATAAATTCTTTGTCTTTGGCTTTACGATCAAAAAGCGCTTTCATGTTGTCCTGGTATTTCTGCAACCTTTCGTCCACTTCGACCATGTGTTGTTGGACTTCAATCAACTGGTTTATTCTTCTTGTGACATGATTTAGTTCTTCTTTCTCATCTTGACAAAGTTTCATTACAGGAAGCGCTAGATTGATAGGTAATACTACGTCGGTCTCGTACACCATTTGTAAAGGAGAAGTGTTGATAGACTTTTTCGTGCCTATCCGATTTTCCCACAAAGCGTATTTCAAATGCACATGCCAAGATTTCTTGTTTTTGCTCAACACTTTCTTAATTATATTGATTAGGCTCTTGTTTGAAGACTCGGCCAACCCATTTCCCTAGGGATAATATGTCATGGAATGACCAAGCACGATATTGTACTTTTGGCAAAAATTGACCATAGCCATATATTTAAAGGCTTGGGCACTATCTGTGACTATCTTTCGGGGGCAACTGAATCTAGACAAAATGTTCTCTTCTAAGAAATCTATTACCACCGAATCTGTTGCCCTTCTAGTTGGAATAGCCTCCACCCATTTGGTGAAGTAATCTGTAGCAGTCAGGATCCATTTATGTTGAGTGATAGAATGAGGATTAATTTCGCCTATGAAATCTAATCCCCATTGCTAAAAAGGGGCTTCTGTTTTGACAGGAACCAACGAAATCGCTGGGAGTTTATGCTTTCCTATGAACAATTGGCAAGGGTTGAAGGCTTGGACCTTGGCGTTGACGTCTGAGAAAAGTTTGGGCCAATAATATCCTGCCCTCAGGATCTTATAAGCCGTTGCCCTCCAGGCGTGATGTCCTCCACACACTCCTTCGTGAAATTGGCTTATGACCTTCTCTATTTCTGATTCAACCAAACAAACCAACAGGAAGCCAAGTGGGTCCTTCCAATACAATTGTCTTTTGGATATACAGTATTTGACTGCATGCAGCTTCAACGTTCTGGCTTTAGATGGGGGTAAGTCACTCGAGCACTTCAAGGTCAACAGGTAGGACACTATGTCTTTGTACCAATTTGATGAAGCAAACTTCTCTTCGATTCGGATTTCAGTTATTTATTCATCGAGCTCATTCATGTCCACACACTCTTCACCTCCCTGTAGGCCATTTATTCCAAGAGCTTTGAAATTTGATTCATCTAAGAGTTTAGCCAAGCCTTGTCCCTTTACTAGTCTCATTAGTTTTATCTCCAGGTCAAATTCTTGAATTTTGGCAAGCCACCGTCCTCTTTTGCCATCACTGTCGGACTGAACCAAAATGTCTTTTACGGAGCTGGTGGGTACGTACGCAATTACCTTGGAATGCAACACGTAGGTTCTGAAATCCTTTAACACCTTCACCATAGCATATGCTTGTTTTTCCATTATATCATATCTGAGTTCAACGTCTCTAAGACTTTTGCTAAAAAAGGCTATCAGTTGCTCGAAACCTTCTTCATTTTTCTGGAGGAGTACCGCAGCAAGTGTGTGTTCGGAGGCGAATGAGAAAATAAGAAAATCCTTTAGATAATCAGGGCTTGCCAGTACGGGTGCCTCGCTTATAACCTTCTTGATGCGTGCAAATGATGCTTTGGCTTCTGCTGTCCATTTCACTTCGTTGTTTTTCTTTAGTATATCTGTGATCAACTTCACGATTTCAGCAAAGTTTGGGATAAATCTCCTCAAAAAATTTATTTTTCCTAAGAATGACTGAATTTCTTTTACAATCATCATAAGTTTCACCAATATGGTCTTGACCAGGATCAGGAAAAGAGAAGAAATAATTAAAAATAAATCCTATTATGTCTTGGATAAAATTTCAACTTGAATACCTGATCTTTCCAGATTATCTTGTCATGTTTCAAGTTCTTCCTCTAGTGGAGTCTGTGATTTGGAGTTGATTGGAGTCTCCAGGTAGATGATTCAACTTTCTTGTGTCTGATCATTTTCCACCATCAGTAATCAGATCTGGAAATTGATATGCTTTTCTTAGGAACATGAAATGTTCATTTCCCAGTATGGTCGCCACTATGTTATCACTCTGTAATTTCTCAGGTTGAGGAAAAATTTGACAGAGGTAACTACAAAACCACTTTGGAGTCTGGGATCTATCCCTCCTAGACTCAGAGAGGGTTCTCTCTATAATATTTAGCTTTGTTTGTTGGAAATTTTAGGCTAGTTATGATAGTACAGGGTTTGGTTTTTAAAATTGTTTGGTTGGAACAACAAGGGAGGGCCATTGGGAAAATGGAGTCACAATTCATAATTAATCAAATACAAGGTTAACATGCTAATATTGCAGGGAAGGGTAGGCAAATTCATTGGATCCTCAAAGATTTAATGTATGGAAGAGATGGAAAAGGTCTAGAAATCCAATTAAAAACAAAGCAATTAAGAATTATGTTTTCAATCTTCGGTGGAAAACACAGAAATTATTCCAAGCTAGAGATAGAGTGTACATTTAAAAAAAATATGTTTCTTTATCTTCTTAGAATAATTCAGAATGTAGAAAGCAATAGTGGTAATATAAAGAACAAATTTACAGGGAAAGGTACTTCACCAATGAAAATTGACACAAGAATCATGTAATGCTACACTGTATTATTTACATTTGATCAAAGGATGCTCCGTGAGTGGCTCTACAATATTGATCCTATCCTACGAACAGGTCCCAACCCATAATACTTTAAAATGGGAAGTATTTATAAGTTGTTTACAACGTATCCTGTCATAAATGAGCATGATTTATTTTAAGAAAATCTAAACTAATTGTTACAAAAATAGAAAATCAAAAGAATTTCCGCCATAGAATCTGGAAAGGTTACAGTAAATCTCGAGTTGTTGAGGATGTTTTATGCATTAGCTAGTACATATGTCACCTCTGTATAATTATTTCCTGAAAAATTATCAAGCATTTAAATCTGGAATTTGTTATCGCTTGCTGGTCTTTTGCTGCAAATATCTACACGTGATCTGCTTACTTCCCTGTCAATTATGTCTCTTTACCATCTTTCCCTTTGACTAACTTCACCGGGAGGAAATATTGCAGTTGAAGGTGGGTGACAGAGGTGGTGGTTTGACACCTTAGCTCAGTGTGGGCTCGTTATGGGATAGTTTTCGGTCAAAACGGTCATGGGGGAAAATGTGATTGGTTACGAATAGGATGACGTGGGGACACATGTCGAGTAGGGAGATGGGATGAGTGGATGTGGGAGTGTAAGTGGTAAGAAAAAGGGAAGTATAGGCGAAGAGGTGGACAATATAGAGAATGAAGGGACATGCGACGTGTGGTGAGAGGGGAAGTATGAGCGGGAGGCGACGTGTAGGGAGAGTAGTTAGAGAGGTGGATGAGGTGACAGTCGAGAGGTGAGATGGTATTGAGAGTGTAGAGGACATGTGTTGAGTAAGGAGAGGAGGAGTGTCGGTGGGGAAATGGTGGCATTAGGTGGTGATTTAAGAAAATTTAGGAGGAGGGGGTAGGCGTAAGTAGTATTAGGAGGGGGGGGGGGGGTCTGAAATAACAAGGAGGTGCCACGTAGGTGGGGGAAAAACAACTTATCAGACCCCCCCACTGTTAAAGGTAGAAAGGTCAGGGGGGTCCAAAAAAGGATGAGGATCGTTGATCTGGAACAAGATGTATGTCGCCGATGAGATTAATGCAAGGATTAAGTGCTACCTGCAAAACTGTCATGTCACCTTCTGACTTTGGGTAAACACATGTGCCAATGACACATAAACATTTTTTTTTTTGAGACTTTATATTATAATCTAATGCTTACTTTCATCAACCTAGAGTGTAATTTAACTGTGCAGACCCTTCCTATTTTATCCTTTCTTTTTCTTTTTGGAAATAATTTGCATTATACAATATTATTTCCAATATGACATTACTAAGAGAAAATACTCAGTGACCATTTGATACTATGAAATATAGAACTCTAATAGAGCCCATAATAAAACGCAGGCCAGTCAATCATACTGGAAGAGATCTCTATTGTCTGCTTCGTTTAATGGATCAACAAACCAAACCAAAGAGATATCCACCCCCTTCAACAATTATTGAAATAATAGACACATAACATTAAAAAACATAGACATATGCAATATTCACACACGCAGTAATATAGGTAATCAATAAATATAATCAATGGAAGCGCTTTCATCTTTGTAATTATTGAAAGTAGCATTCAACTATTGCAAAGTAGCATTGAAGGTGGAATGGAACATATTGCAAATGTTGTGGTCGTGCGTACAACCTATATGGTCTCACACGGCCTTTAAATTAGCTCTAGTAGATGTGTATGGCCCCAAGGAGGAAGTAGGTACTACATATGGATTTGAAGGTGGCTACATGCATCGTACAATATTTAAGGAAATAAGAAAAAGACCTCTAGAATCCATGAGCAAGCAATGAAAATGTTGTGTCTTCTCCAACAATCAATAAGTTTGAAAACAAAAACACAATTAGAAACCTTCTACAACATTGCAACAACTTTGTAATAGCAACCATATATTTTTTTTACTTATAAATGAATGAATGGAGGAGAATACAAAGCTATTGGGATAGTTCTCTTTCTCATGGAGACTATAACTTTTGTTGGAAATACTCAAAACTGAAGATGTTAAAGAATCCTTAGTGATTAAACAACACAAACGACCATTAAAATATAGATCAAATCCATTTTAAAACTTATAAATAGAAAAACAACTTAACACGCAAAAATATTCATCATGTAGGAACTCAATGTTTACCTTGGAAACCCAAATGGGAAAACTAGATTCGAATGTTTGCTCAATTCTCATTTTGGTGTTCCTTGGTTACAATGCAACTCATGGCTCTTTATGAATTCTCCTCTCCTCTCTTGGTCAACCAAAATCCCTTTGAGAGTGAAATTATAGGAACAAATAGGGAGAGCTAGGGAATTGGGAAGGCCAACAAGCATGACTGTTCATTTCCCATTCCTCGTTCTCTTCTCCTCTCCTCTCCTATTCTATTTTTATTTGTTTTTAATAATTCATTGTTTTCTTCTCATTTTGTCTTAGTCCACTTTTACATTAGCATTGTCTTTCATAGTTTTTCTAACCTTCTTTAATTGTTGAATTAGCTTGCAAGTAATGAGTCTTGCAACCATGTCCCCGAGGTGTAGGACAGTCGGTGACGGAGTGTGTTGTTAAGCCNGCAGGTCCTGCACAAATTAACAAACAAAAAAAAATGAGTCTTGCAACCATTTTCTTTTTTGGTTTCTTTATGGATCACCAAGGTATTGAACATAACCTTGGCTTACGACATCTACCACCCACAGAACAAAAAATGGTATCCATTGCATATTTTGTAGCAGAACTACAATAGAGCCACTTGTGCCTTGTTATCATATGACAACTTATACAATCATGAAGTCCAACACAACCTTTGCATATTTCACATTATGGGATATAGTTTTTAAATTAAGTGTGTTCTAGATCCCGCTTTGCCTCATCCTTGTCTTATCTCTTGATGAGGTGTCGATGTGAGAGCAATGAAGGTGGTTTCACTTATGCATTATATATTTGCATAATTAAAATTAATTCAATCTGTGAGATGGATTGAGGTCTTTTCCACCAATTTCTTGTCCTGATTTTTGTTCTATATTTTACTCTTCTAGCAAAAGTGAGAAATGTGGTTAGTTGTTCATAGTCGTCGAGTTTGAAAAGTAATTTTTTTTCTCTATTTTACTTTTCAAACTCAACGACTATGAACAACCAGCCACATTGCTCACTTTTGCCAGCATAAGCAAATCAACTGCAAGTCTGACACATCCCTAAAAATGTCTCACAAATCAATCAAATGCTAAGCTACAATTAACATCCCAATCATGAATGTTTTGTCCAAGTTTTCCATCTACAGACTGTGGTATCCCATCTGACATATTGTTTTAAGTTTGCATTCTACAAAATATTGATGCCCATATGATATATTTTGTTTGTTGAAGTTTTCCATCTACAGACTATTATTAGCCATTTGGAAATTTGTATTTTTCCATCTGGAAATTTATTTGTTGTCAAAACTTTAAGTCTAACAACCATCATCAATTCCCCCCTTTGTTAGCTGAAAGGAGAGACAACCAATTCATCGGGTGGTTTTTGGTTGACCACTAACCATCTTCACTTGATTTATGCACTCCCTCCTTAAGGTGTATGATAGTTTCATCATTGTGCTCTCCCCTTTGAGCTGCAAAAGAGTATTATTCTCATTCCACTTTATGTTGCAAGATTTGTCTTTAATCAAGATTGAATTTTGCAGTAAGACTGATATATCTTCTTGGTTGTTGATGACCATTTCCAAGGATTGATCCACCCATAGTGAATCTTCAATCTTACAGTTTTTTTTTTTGCATGGAGCATTTGTTTGTTGAATGGTTGTTCTTATTGCAATGTTGACAAGGATGGAGATCAAAACATTGATCTTCCATGTGATAAATTCTTTGACAATGTTGGCACTTGGATTTTTGCTCAATGATTTATGATATTTCTCTATCAACAAATATTCCACTCACAAACTATGCGATTTGGAGTAATATGGGATATGAAAGTTGTTGTTTTTGTCATATCCTAAACCATGTCGATTTTTGTTGAATTGTATTTCTTCCCAAGGCCTTACAACATAGTTGGAAAGATTATGTTGAACTTGATCATGCACAACTTCATCCTCATCTGCAATTGAAGTTGTTTTGTTAAGTTTGTCATGAGTGGACTGCTGATTTGAGTCATCATAATAAAAAAGAGGATTGTCCTAAATAAGGACACGTTCAGAATGTTGAAGATTCTTTCACTGGAGTTCATCATGAAGAAGTTGAGTCTAATTTTGAAGTAGTTCAACTTTCTCTTACGACAATTGCAAACAAGTTAGAACAAATTGAAGAGTTTCTTTGTTAAGTACGGTAATGTTGTCTTTAACAATAATTATTATACTATTTCGTGATTTATTCCCCTCATTTCAAGGATGGTACCTCAAAAATTGACTTGAATCATTGGTTGTAAATTTCTCTGTTAGAGATCTCTTGGTTCATATCATCCAAATTTGGCAGTTTTTTAGGTAGTTCATCAATGGGGCTCAACTCAAAAGTTTCAATATGAAGACTTGGAGATGGTACCAGTTTATGAACCTACTTTGTTGGTATTATTGTTCAGACTTATGATTAAGGAGAGGAATGTTAGCCTATGACACCCTATACATATAAACATGATCATTTTGAATTTAATAAAAGGTTCCCAAGGCTCACAGAGGGAGAGCACATAAGGGGATATTAGTCCAAGAGAGGGGAAATGTAAGGGGGTCTAGGGGGATTGAAATATATCTCATGATATCACTATATCCTATCCATAACTCTCTTCCATGTGACTCTCCTATTTCCCCACTTTATCCTAATGTTTATGCTAATTAATTTAGGAGCCTAGTGAAATTATTTAATTACTTAAGTAATTATCTTCTACACTGAAGTCGACCTCCTAATTTTTAGTAACCACCTATTATTGTTAAGGAACCAAGAAAGGAGTGGAGGAAAGACTCATCCCTCTCATCCATTCATCTAATTCATTGATGCAAATTAAAATGGAGGGAGAGAAACTCAAGGAGAAGAGACTTGAAGGAAAATAGAGTTCTCGATGAAGAAAAAACAGCCTAGCTCTAACATTATCAATGGAGAGATGGAATAAGCATTGGTGTATGATATTAGGTAGCAATAATGAGTAGATATATCCTAAACCTTTATACATTGATGACCTATTGGGTTGTCAAAGAATCCATAATCTACAATCCAAGAAACCACATACTGTTGGAAATGAAATATGAAAGTAGACAACCACTTGGGCTCTTACTGCACATACTAAACAACACAATGAGTAAGAGTATTCTCAAGGGAAAAAATAGTAGAGAAGGGGATGGCTTCCTATGTTGTATAGTGTAGTAGAGGAGTGCCAAGAGTTGGTCTAATTGAAAAATTGAATAGAGAATCAAATAGTGTTTTGTATTGGATTAGTTTTAGAATATTTTAGGAAAGGAAGGAATGATTTGGGAGCCTTGAAAAAATATTCTTCACCCTAGTGGTCTCATAGCCTAGTGNACTTTGTTGGTATTATTGTTCAGACTTATGATTAAGGAGAGGAATGTTAGCCTATGACACCCTATACATATAAACATGATCATTTTGAATTTAATAAAAGGTTCCCAAGGCTCACAGAGGGAGAGCACATAAGGGGATATTAGTCCAAGAGAGGGGAAATGTAAGGGGGTCTAGGGGGATTGAAATATATCTCATGATATCACTATATCCTATCCATAACTCTCTTCCATGTGACTCTCCTATTTCCCCACTTTATCCTAATGTTTATGCTAATTAATTTAGGAGCCTAGTGAAATTATTTAATTACTTAAGTAATTATCTTCTACACTGAAGTCGACCTCCTAATTTTTAGTAACCACCTATTATTGTTAAGGAACCAAGAAAGGAGTGGAGGAAAGACTCATCCCTCTCATCCATTCATCTAATTCATTGATGCAAATTAAAATGGAGGGAGAGAAACTCAAGGAGAAGAGACTTGAAGGAAAATAGAGTTCTCGATGAAGAAAAAACAGCCTAGCTCTAACATTATCAATGGAGAGATGGAATAAGCATTGGTGTATGATATTAGGTAGCAATAATGAGTAGATATATCCTAAACCTTTATACATTGATGACCTATTGGGTTGTCAAAGAATCCATAATCTACAATCCAAGAAACCACATACTGTTGGAAATGAAATATGAAAGTAGACAACCACTTGGGCTCTTACTGCACATACTAAACAACACAATGAGTAAGAGTATTCTCAAGGGAAAAAATAGTAGAGAAGGGGATGGCTTCCTATGTTGTATAGTGTAGTAGAGGAGTGCCAAGAGTTGGTCTAATTGAAAAATTGAATAGAGAATCAAATAGTGTTTTGTATTGGATTAGTTTTAGAATATTTTAGGAAAGGAAGGAATGATTTGGGAGCCTTGAAAAAATATTCTTCACCCTAGTGGTCTCATAGCCTAGTGCAAGGATGGCATCCATAGAGGATTTGCCTATGGTTGGGAGGAAAATTGCTCACACCCATTCAATTGCCTAGTAGTTGAGTTTGTGAAAAGGTAAGTGTTTTTCTTCTTCACATTGCTCACAAATCTATTCATTTATGATGAAAGATATATTTGCATTATTTATTATGAGAACATGCCATAAAAATCCTATAATTATTAGTGGATGAAATCGTCATTGTTGTGAATTAATTAATTGTCAAGACATGTGTGGGAATACATTGGAAAATCCTACATGCTAAGTGTTTTACAAAATACCTTGTGAAAGAATGGTTCCTCTTCCCATTTATGATTTATATTTTGAAATTTATGAAACCCAGAAACCCCCTAATGACTTGTTGAGAAGTTGAGTTTTTAATGGATTCGAAATCTAGTACCTTTTTCTTGTTGGTGCAATTCATCTTCCTAGTTGTTTTTTGAGTGATTATGATGACGTTTTTTGGCATAAACTTTCTTAGATGATTTGGAAGGATTCCTAGATACATAAACCTTTCTTGGTTTATCTCTCATACAATGGTTTTGACTAGAAGACCTCCTGTAGCTTTACAAATCCAAAATTATGGACTTTTAAGCAATTTGAGGTATTCTCTCTCCTTTTGTGAAGGACAATAGCATTCTGGTCGATTGTTTCCCGAAGAAAAATTGTGAGCATGCCCTTATTCTCACTGGTTTGCTTCACAAAACTCATAAGCATATCTAATAGTGGCCTAAATGTCCTCCTTTGGATGAATATTCGAGTTTGAAGGGTCGGAATGAAGGTCTAAAGGGGTGTAAACTATAAGGAAGGTTTAATGACACTTATTAAGTGGATTATTGATGTATTTTGATGGATTTAGATTAATTTAATATCCTTTTTTTTTTTTAACTTATAACTGTCTGCTCGAAGAAGGGCTACTCAAATTCCCCATACCCTAGACAAATGGTGTTTGTTTTGTATGGAAATTTTTGACATTTAAATGAATGTTCTTAAGGGGTTATGTGAAGTGGAATATTTGTTATGGATTGGTTTGTACCACGGTTTGGTCTTAATTTGGCCTCTTGAAGGAAGGAGGTAGTTGGTTTCCCCCATATGCTTGAAAACATGTGAATGCTAAGCATAGGTTGTTATCTAACCATTATGATTGAGCTTGATGGTAGATATGAGATATCTACCTATATCATTTGATGGTTTATATCATGTTTTGGCCTTAAGTCTAGTGGTTCTCATGCTTTAAGGTTTTATGTCATTTTGTGTAACCATAAATATGTGAATGATGAGGGAATGAGCCTGCAGATTAAAGAATCATTATCTTATGTTTATTATGAATTTAATGATCATGGATTCACAATTCTAATCAAGGAATAAGGTGATTCATGCATGATCTTAGGAACATTAACCATAAACCTTAGGACTGTCCTCCTTGAGAGAGAACAATAACTCCATCTAAGAGATTCTAGGAAAATTGATGAGCTAAGATAAATGATGAATTTTTAAGATAGACTTAGTATGTGAAATAATTACTTATGATTATGATTAATTGGTTATGCCACTGATGTTTGATTGTCATAATCATCAACATGTGTTATGGGGCACATTATTGATTACTATTTCCTAATTGATTAGAGATCTTGAAACTATATTATGTTGTCTAGAAAAATTCTTAGCCATATTTTGCATTTAAAGAATGAAAGCTTGAATCATGAATGATTACTGGAATTTCAAATGTTGTCATAGTCATCCAAGAGGAATGATTTTTTTTTGACATGGTCTTATATTTTGAAAAATGATTTATATATTGGTCGGTAAAGACATTTTTAGACCAACAAACCCTACTTTTGTTGTTGGTATGAAGGTATATTACAACAATGTCCTTTTGAGATCTATTTTGGGTTTCAACCACTTTCTCCTTGTTATATTCCAATTGATTCCTAACTCCATCCACACCCACTAGAAAAAGGAGTAAAACAAAGCTTGTTCTTTAATGCAAAATCTTTTTTTTTCCAAGTTACAACATCTAGGGAAATCCTTGATTTCTTCCCCTCATTTCGAGGATGGTACCCAAGGTAAACTCTAAATTCTTTAGGGCACAAGGCCAAATCAACAACAAGGATACAATCCATTAGAACAACAATATCATTATGAGTTCAACATTTCACTTAGAAGAGTGGAACTTGGGTGGGAAGGATAACACTCCATCCCACAACCACTCAGGCTAGACCCAATTGACGACATGAAAAACCTTACCAACATCCACATCACAGTTCATGATATCCTTCAAAAAAACATAAGCCAAGTATAAGACACTTCATGATCAACACCAAGTTGCTCCAAATTTTCATGTTGGTGACTAAGCTTAGTTTCATTTGGACAAGCATCACTTCAAAATCAGTATCATCACAAGATTGAGCACATTTAAAATGGTTCTTACACCATCATACAACAAATGGGACTTGTTTCCTCCAAGTTGGACCTCCCACTTCAAATTGGCATCCATGATGAAGTGAATGTCATCCACTTAAGTTGTATGATCCACCTCACTTCGAGGAATCTCTTCTAGTCACACATCTAAAGACCTCTGTGCCAAATTCTTGGCATCCCCTTCTTGAAGATACTCCTCTCGATGTCTTTGTCAAATTCACTAGGTAACATCACATCACCACTTACTTACTAGGCCACAAAGGCATGTTGCTCACTCAAGCCAAGTAGTTTTCCTAGTAATCACTTGAGCAAGAATTTCTCCACTTGCATTAGAAATTAGGAACAATTTCCTCATAATTGGGAGTATTAGCGACATTTATGTGTGAACCTTACACCTTGTACTTCTTGCTTTATCTTTCTCTCTTTTGGATGGCTTAGTCTGAATTAATCACCCACCTAATTTATTATATTTTATTGATGACATTGTCAACTTTGATCACTCTCCCTACAATTTTGTACTCGATATATATAGTAATACAAATAAGTGTGCATCGTGTGTACAACTCTTGCAATCTTCTCCCATGTTTACATATCTCTCACTCTTTCTTCTATATGGGTATCATCTTGCATTATTAGTATTGTTCCCATATCAAGGAGGACCTTTGTTTTTAATAAGGTTTTCCTCTTTATGAATTAATATTGGAAAACTAGTTTTGATATGGGGACTAAGATTTCTTTTAAGGTCTTAGTTTGGGCATGCTTTCCTTTTCTTCTTTCCAAAAGATTGAGGTTTGACATGACAATCATCACGAGACTTGATGTACTTTTTATGAACTTCAATAGAGGTGTAGGCATCATGATGTTCCTCTTCGAAGCATTTGAGTTGAACAAACCAGTATTCATTCAAGGATGAACCAAAGAGAAATTTGAGAGCAAGTTGAAGTGAAGGAATCTTGCATTCTATAGGAAAAACTACTTTGAGGGCATATTTCAAATGAAAAGGTATAAATCTAATAGTGTTTTGATAGAGGTCTATATGCTCATAAAACTGGAAACAATATGGTGTGCCAATTAAACTTATAGTTGGCTATTGTTTGTTGAAGAATGGTATTAAGATCTTATTAGCAACTTCTACTTGATTGTTCACTTGTAAATAGTAGGGAATAACATATTCGCATTTTAACCCTATTTTGGTGGCCAATGTTGTCAACATCTCATTTCTAAAAATGATTTCATCGTTGGAGATGATTTCTTTAGGTATATTTCTAAATATTTTTTTATGCAATAATTGCTTGGGACAAATAATCACCATAACCATGAAGTAATAATCATCTCAACATGTATTGCATTGGGTTAGTATTCACGATATCTTGGTAGCCTTGAGAAGGATATAGTGTTGAAGATTTTGTGCCATAAAAACAACAACAAAAGTGAACATTTCATCATAATTATAGCATATTTTAAGTCCAAATAGGTTATTTATACCATAATATATAACGTGTTCAATTCAATAATCATCTTACTAAACTAAAACACAGTCAATAACAAATTATGAAGCTAAGACATAGAGGAAAAAATCATGGCCAAAATTGAGAGGATGTAAAAAGAGAACCGATGTGAGGGTAGTTTGCAACATGCCAAA
>SNQJ01S0002645.1:114660-130036 GCA_010110895.2 Picea sitchensis
AGACAAATTGGAGGAGGAAACCACCACTGGTGCTTTGATGGTTGAATTGTTCATGTTATTCATGGTCTTAAGGAGAGGGTTAAAAATTTCAACCAAAGGTTTGCCAAAATCCTAAAGAAGTTCAAATATGGAACTGCACCTACATTAGAGCTTCAAATCGAAGTTTATGTTAATGCCTTACCTGCATCAATTTCCATGTTCATTAAATGAGCAACAAACAATACCTTAGCATTAAATTTTGAGGAAGCCAAGAAGGTTGAATTCAAAATTGGGAAAGAAAGAGGATGCACATCCCAAAAAAGGTCTTATCTTACCTATACCACAACCGAAGTAAGCAACATAAGGTAAAGATAAGGATTCCATGGATATGGAAAGCATGATCAAACAATTATCCAATGAAATAATATACAGGAAAATAAGTTATGGAGAAGGGAATTCCAACCAAATACCTTAAACACACTTCTTTATAAGGCCTACCCCTCCTAGAGTTTTCAAACTACCCCTTGCAAAATTAAACATTGATTTAGAAGGAGTAGCCATGAATAATTATTTCAAATATCATCACGATAATCATTCCAAAAAGACCTATCCATAGTGGATAAATTCCATGAATTTAGTGGCAAAAATATTTTTGGATAGTTGTATACAAACAAAGGAATCCTATGAGAAACTATATGGACAAATAGAAGAAGAATCCCCAAAACATTCCAATAAGACATCCATGGTCCTTTGGGATATGTTCCTTGGTTTGAATTTGGTTGAGGATGATGAAGTAGTGGAAGAAGGATTAACATTCCAAACCAACCATCATACTAGGAGTAAGGGACCTGTACCCCAACCCCAACTGATTGTATCCCAAAACCTAAACATGAAGAAAACATGGACTGTAAATCCCATTGCTAGTATTTCCCCTATGATCTCTAATGCTCATATGCCTTCAACCAATTATTTAGAGTCTATGGAATACAACATTGTCTATGGAAATATTACATACTTGATGCATGTAATATTTCTCAGCAACACAAGTTGTTGTTGAACGATTTGAGGGACGAGGAAGTACAATATTCAACTGCGAATAAAACAATAGCTAACAACATATAGAAGGTGGCTATCAATGATGAAATTATGGGAAACGATTCTAAGTCTTTGATGCCCCCTTTCTTACTCACATTTGAAATTTTCAATCAAAATGTGCATGATTGTCTAATAGACTTGGGTGCTTCCTCTAATGTAATGCCTTACTCTGTGTGTAAAAAGTTGAATACCACTCCAACAAAATGTTTGACCCACATTATTCAATTTGATCAGTTAGAGGTTAAAATAATAGGTGAACTACAATATGTTATCATGAGAGTACCTTCTAACCCTAAAGTTCACCAGATTATAAACATTGTTGTGGTAGATATCCCTGAAGAATATGGTCTCTTGCTCAGTAGGGGCTGGTCCCAAAAGCTTCAAGGTTATGTTGCCTCATACTAGTCCCACCTATGGCTTCCATGGAATGTGCATCCAAATAAGATGAGGATTGATAGAGAAAGGTACATGAAGCACACTATTATTGATCTTGAGGCAACCAATTAGCCTTCATCTATAAAAATTCTCAATTATTGGTAATTATGCTTTAGTTTCTTACTTTGGTAATTGTATTATTGAAATTTCTGACATACCTGAAATCCAACAGTCTAAGATGACTTTACAAGAAGATAATTTTCATAAAATGGGATGTGATACCAATTTTGTAAAATATGTAAATATTATTTCCTCTCATAATTTAAACAGAAATAAAATAAATTTTATATATACCCCTGACTTGGGCTTTATTTTTGGGCAATCCCAAATCTCAAGAGAGAGTTGGAAATGGTTGTTTGTTGATTTATCATAGAGGTAAACACAATTTTATTTATTGTATATTAGAATTTGACTATACCAATAACACTATGGAATATGAGGCACTTATACAGGGCCTTAAAAAATCCATTGATTTAAAAATTAAAAAAATCAAAGTGTTTGGGGATTTCGAGATCATAGTAAGACAAATTAAAAATACAATATGCTGTAATTCACCTCATCTAAAGAATTACCAGCAGGAATTCCATAGGTTGATTGATTATTTTTGTGCATTTAATATTTTTCATGTCCCACGCTTCGAGAATTTGGTAGTTGATTCATTAGCTATTGCCATCTCTAAAGTCTCTCCATAAGAGGATTTTCAAGCTAGTAGATTCACAATTGAGTTGCTTTATAAGTCCTCTATTCTCGACAATAAAAATTATTTGAGGGTGATGAGTAGATCTTGGAATTTATCACCAATAGGGATATTTTCAAAGACTTCGTTGTTGATGATGAAGAGTTTCAAGCAACTCTGAGAGAGGACAATGATAAACCAATCAAGACAAGATCACATACCATGCCCAAAGGTGTTGTTAATCTGTTTTTTTTTTCATTGAAAAAACATGTTTAAAATACCACCAAATGTTAAAACCAATAGTTCCATTCTAGGTCATGAAGTCAACAATCCGAGAATTGCAGAAAATCCATAAAATGTTAATCTTGGTAGAGGGTGTTTTGAATAGGAAAATATAGGATATATTAAACTGTTTAAAACATACTGGGATGTTTTCGCATGGTCCTACAATGAATTCAAGAATTACAACATGTGAATCATCTAGCATACTATCCTAATGAAGAAGGATGTCAATCCATTCCAACAGAAACTCCATAGGATGGATCCTTCCCTTGAGCCTCAAGTCTAGAAAGATTTGAAGAAACTTCTAGATGCCAAAATTATTTTTCAGGTTAGGAATTTTTCTTGGGTAGCCAATTTTTCAGGTTGGGAAGAGAATGGAACCTCATAGTAAGCCTTCTTACATTTATTGCTTGCACACTGATACATGGGACTTGTTTACTAGAGATGGCCTCCATACATAACAATATATAACCACCTATCTATTATTATTCCCATTCGGTACCTCCCTAGGTAGCCCATATTATCCCCCCCTAGGTACACTGCATTTTTTGTTTATATTAACGAATTCCTCTATATTCTAGCCACTAG
This sequence comes from Picea sitchensis, assembly GCA_010110895.2. Classification (NCBI taxonomy): domain Eukaryota; kingdom Viridiplantae; phylum Streptophyta; class Pinopsida; order Pinales; family Pinaceae; genus Picea; species Picea sitchensis. The sequence continues at coordinate 117,716 of SNQJ01S0002645.1, forward strand.
AAACTCATGGTATATTAGTACAACCTTTTTTCTACACCATGGGACATGCTCGAGTCACATGAATTCAAAAGAGAAAAAGGATTTACGAATTAAATTTGCTCAGTACAAACTAATTAATATCATCATTTTCCAAAAGAATTATGATAGAGTATTGTTAAGATATCCATAGCAAGAAGATGTTGAAAAGATTTCAAAAGATCTCATTCATGGGCCAACTGGAGGTCATTTTGTCGGCAAATCTATAGCTCACAAAGTCTTGAGACCTAGATACTATTGGCTTACTCCCTTTCGAGATGAAAACACTTATGTAATAAAATGCAAAACTTGTCAGTTAAGCGTGGGAAGAGAGACGAAAGAATCAATACCTCTACAACATGTCATGATTAGGAGACCCTTTGAGCAATGTGGAATTGATATCAAAGGAGAAATAAACCCTCATTCGTCCAATCAACACCAATATATCTTAACAACGATGGATTATATTACCTAGTGGTTTGACGTTGTCCCTCTGACGAAAGTAAATGAAAAAGTACTCATTTGATTTTTGGAACAACATTTAATCACTAGGTTTGAGGTTCCTTTTGTCATTGTGTTTGGTAATGTTGCTTATTTTTCTTTGTCTTTACTGTTTGAATTGGCTCTAGATAAGGGATTCATTTTGAGATATTCAACAAACTATTATCCACAAGGTAATGGAGTAGCTAAGTAAACCAATAAAAATCTTATTCATATTTGTTGGCACAGGGGAAGACCCGGGGTTCAACGCTTCAACATCGCACCAACAAAACCTTAACTACTAGCCCTTTCAGAAACACCCGCGGAGCAGGCGAAGTCTCACCCGAGGTAGAAGCAGGGGGGGTTACAGGACTCAGGTGTCTGTAACCAAGATGGGACACAGATCTTTGATTATAACACTTCACAAAGTATCTTAGCCACACTTAGAAGGTGATATACATTAGTTCATTATATTTTATTAACATCACAGAACAAACCCTAATATGGATCAGCGCAGTAACAATAAAGAGTAAACACTTCAACCACTTAACACTCAACATAGAGTTAGATCTAACATTCATTCATATTTAAGTGAAGCACTAAGCATCAACATATCTATCTAACTAACATAATAAGCAAAGCACTGAACATATTCATAGCATAAACATGACAACACAAAGAAATCAAAAGACACAAGATATACGCGGTTCACCCCAGTGTGGGGCTATGTCCACCAACTGCTTCGTCTTCTCTATTATTCTTCAATCTCTTACATTCATCCACTCCTGTGCACTAAGCCACAGAGCCAATCTTCACAGAGCATATTAGATCTACGCACTAAGCACCAGATCCTCCTTCCCAAAATTAGGTCAAGGCACAAAGCCAACTCCTTTATTGAGCATATAGCCTTACATACACATTCTGTTGCAACAAGCACTCAGAACTACTTGCACTTAGCCACTTAGACTTCACTCTCTAAGTCTCTTACATCACTTCACACACCTTCTACCTTACAATCTTACTTACTTATACTTTTACAATAAGGCCTAAACATGGGTAAACCCATGGGCCAACATCCCATAACCCATTACAAAAGCCCTAATGAACCCCTTGTTGGGTCCACAAGCCCGCAAAACAAGTGAGATCCGTGATCTCAGCTCCGCCTGGGCTCTTCTTCCTTGATCACTACGTTGAATTCCAAAGAGTGGTCAAACCTGACCAATATTTCGTCAAAACTTGGTCGAGGGCCAACATGCCCCCAACACTCACATGTGACTCGTCCTGAGTCACTTAGGTCTGTGCAATGTTGCTTCAAAGGCCTCGAGATTCACTCGAGCTGCCTTGACTTGCTGCTTCTCCTGGGCCTCCTGCTCAGCAAGCTCTTGGATCATCTGCTCTGTAACATGACCTTCCAGGCGTTGTTTCGTTTTCGCAACCACTTGGTCCAATTGTGATCCTTGTCCCTCAATTTCTTCAAACACCTTGCAGGCTTCATCCTGCATAGGTTGTAGCTTTTGCGCGACTTCCATTACTCTGCCCTGAATGGAAATAATGTGTTGTTGTACCGCGCTATGTTCCTAAGATCTCTTCATTCTTTCTACCATGGTGAGCAGCTTCATCTGCGCCTGTACTGATAGTGCCTACTACTGCGCCTCCTATAACTGGGCTTCCAGTTTCCTTAGCTTTGGATCTTCTGTGAGGCATTCATAAGTCTACGCGCTTCTATCGCTCAACTATTTTCATTCTGAGGTGAGGGCTCTGATCCTTCCAACTGCGTTCTTAGCGACTTCCTCCCTTTGGTTGTGCACCTCCTGTGGAGTGCTCGGTACTGTTTGGATATCCAACTCCATTATCCTTGCTTGAAGTTGTTGGATGGCCTCAACGAACTTCACCACTAGAACCTCGACCAACTCATGTTCCCCATGTGCCAAGACTAGCACAGAGCGAAGTGATTTATTCACTGCTTCTTTGACTGCAGTCTGCTCTACGAGCAACTGGTCCTTTTCTCTCTGTATATTTTCTTTGTCCTCCTCGAGCATCGTCTGAAACTCATCTCTCTCATTTTCATAGGTGGTTACACAGTACCGCACAACTCGTAGTTGCTCTAGGATTTCTTCTTTCTATTGTTTCAAGGCTTTTGTAGCCTTCTCCTTTTCTTCCTAGACTTTCTGAAGTCGATCCTTTGTCGCATCTGCAAGTCTTCTTAATTGGGCGGGCTCATCCCCCAATTCTGCAACTTGTGATGAAGAGGGCGCAGTAGGCGTGGACAAATCGAATAACCTGCTGCATTTCCTTTAATTCCTTCTCAACCCTTCCATATAGCTCCTCTTGCTTCACTCCATATCTCTACAAGAGGTCCTCAGATTCATCCTCCATGGCTCCACAGACCAAGCCGATGTCGTCCTCCGTGAGCGTGGCCTCTAGCTGGGGCTTTCTAGCCCACATCTTCTTTCTTGTTGAAGGTTTCTGCGGAGAAACCTTCCTCTTCCGCAATGTTAATGTTTTAGTAAGGTGATCTTTCAGTGGTGTAACTTTGCCTTCTTCTTTATTTTCTCCTTCATCCTCTCCTCCTTGTCCATTTACTTCATCTCCTCCTCCTAGCGAGCCAGATACATCTCCTTCCAAAGCGCTGTCCTCCTTGTTAGTCTCTATATTCTGGACTTCCTCCTTTTTCTTCTTCTTCTTCACACTGGACTGTCCTGCATGCTTGACCCGCGTGACGAGGGGGCTTCCTATGATGTCAGTGTCAAAGAGTTCTGCATCATTGACCGGTACAAGGAACTCACTCGGTCAATCCTTCGTGATCTTCTCCATGTCTTCGTCTGTCAGCTTGTAATATGACTGTAATTCTTCCTTGCTCTCGTCTCTGTGCATAGTGATATAGATAAAATGTTGATCTGTACGGAACTTGGCTATCGGTCTGTATTGGTGCAAGGTGCATGGTGTCATGCGTGAGAATTCTTCAATGGAAACCTTCAGTTGCTGATAATATGCATGGAACACAACGTTCAACTGCCATTGCTTCGACATGTCGTTGGTGTACCACAAGGTAGCAAACCTAGTGACCAACAACTCCGATGGTTCGATCTCCGGGAAGGTGGCTCCTTCAGGCATTTTCCAAGAAAAAAATGAAATCAACATGAGAAACCAGCTAAAATGGAACTCGTATCCCTGATATTGAGCTTCACAACAGTCTTTCTTGACCTTATTGATGAGGTAGCTCACCCAATTCATCTGCATTCCCTCCACGCATTTTCCTGCGAGGTCCACCATGAACCCGATGACCTGTGTGGGGAGATTCTTTTTGACAAGCTTGCCAACTATGAGTTGGAAAGAGAGGTGCATTGCGCCATCCTGGATAGAGGCTACCTTCTAGCCTCACTTTCCCTTTTTGACTTCCCCGTAAGCCTCCTTGATGCGTTGTGCCAGGGAGCGGTCTGAAGTCTTCCCTGGGTAAAACTATTGAGGGTCAGGTCCCTGCATGCTTAACCTTGTAATCAAGTGGATCAGCTTCGGATCCACAATAATCCGTCAGTCGAGACATAGGTATCCGCCATGGTATCACGACAGGAGGAGTTTAATGCAAGCGTTAACCTCCTAATGAAGTCCAAAATGGGGAATCTTCATCACATTGAGTATAGTGGACTGCACGAGCTCCTTAATCCAAGGCTGGGAGACCAGGTGAGGCTTCTTCCCAGTTGTCTTCATAAAATATATGTGGGGTGCGAGCATAGTGTAGTCCTTTCTATCTCCAAGGTTGAAATAATTGTTCTTCAGTAGTGGGATCTGTCCCAACTGGCTCCCAACTACGTGTATTCCTTTTGGGATGTACGCGGTGATCAAAATGTATTCATAGTCATGTGGGATGTTGTCACGGTTAACCGCGCCAGCCAACGACGAGATATAATATGGTAAGATCGACGAGAATCTTCTTCGCATTCGCCATATCTCCATGATGCTTACTTCGCTGCTCAATTGCGGGGTTAACACAACCAGAACGGTGTCCAGTTTAAGGGGAAGCCTGCAGTCCCCTAGTCGACGACGCCTGTAGTCCTTCAGACATATCTCTATCATTCATGAACTTCTTAAGAACATCCTCGATGGATTTCTCTAACTCAGTGGGTTCACCCGACATTCTCACTGTTAAACAGACAGGTCAGGGTAGGCAAACGGATAAGTGGACAAATGGACAACGATGTCTAGATTCTGAATCATAGCTTGACACACAATCAACTCTCTATTAGCTCAGTTAATCATGGGTGGCAAAAAGTGATCCCGACGCAACGTCCTACAGGTTAAATAAGCGAGCATCGTAACAGATTCTTCCAACGGGCAGGAATACTTTGACCAATGCAAATATGTCCATTATGGCACGGTCTCAACGTCCCAAAAGCAGTCAATCCACCCACAAATGCATTTCGTAGCCATTCCAGAGTGTCGTTATAACAGTTGGGGTGCCTCCAACGGTCATATAGCTTCGCCAGGGAGAAGCCCCATTCTGCGCGGTTCTGTTGTTCTGACGAAGTTCAAATCCTGCGAGGTTCCAGTCTGTGAAGTCTTCCATCTGTTCTCTATAGCTTCCTGTATGTTTTTTAACTTGGCTTTGTTTTTATTGATCTTCCTTGCCTTCTTCCCTGTAATATGATTTTCTCTAATATTTTCTGGAATTCTCTTTCCATTCTTATTCTTATCCTCTCCTAGCGAAGTGACTTCGTACTGCTGATGTGCTCTCAAAGGGTTCAAAGTTAATACCTCTTCTCTTATTATTTCCAAGGTCGGTATTCTGCTTTCTTGCATAGATAGATCCTTCAAACCTTCTTGCGTTCTTTCAACTTCGAAAACTAATTCTCTTGCCTTCTGTTGCTTTGACTTAACTTCTCGTTCTTCTATCAATCGACCTATTTTTCTAGCTATGAAATCCATTTTTTCTTTCTTTTTCTTTTCTATAGCTTCTTCCTCTACTTTCCTTCTGATCTGATCTTTCTCAATCCAAGTCTTTGCTAATAAAAATGGGAAAGGGGTGTTGTTCTCAACAAACTTAATGACTTCAAATTCCTCTTTAGTCGATGTTCCATGGATAATAATAGGTACATGAGTAACTCTTCCACATAAAGTTATCATCTTCCCCTTGAACAATCTTATCCTCCCCAGTGAAGGTACCATAGCAGGCTTTCCCAAAATTTCCTAAGTATCTTCTATCATAATATTCACTGGTGTCTCCTCATCCAAGACACAGTCTATGTTGAAGTCTTCTATTCTTGTACTTATGTGTTGTTTTACTTTCAAGATCTCTGATAAACTAATATCTTTATGAACATCCATCATTTCTTTAAACTGCACTAATGTAATCTGAACTTCCTCTGATATGTTCTCTTTATGATTCTCTAACATGTTCTTAGTCTCTAGACTTTCATTTTCTTGTCTCATGTTCATCCTTTCAACTTTAGCAATCATCCTTGGGCAATCCTCAACCTCATGACCAACAATTTTACAAAAAAGACAAATAGGACCTGTGCCAGGGCATTCCTTAGCAAGATGTCCTGGTCTTCTACAGTTATAACACAATGTCAGTCCTCTTTTCCTCTTGTATGTTCCCCAACTTCTCTTGTATTGCGCACCGGGATCACAGTGTTGGACCTGCAATCTGCAAAAATTCTTCTAGGTTCTTGCATCCACTTATTAGTCCAAAAATTATTTCTATACANACATAGGAATAACATATCTTTCTTCATTTCTATTAGCTTTAATTAGATCAATGCTTTCTTCCAAATGCTCCCTAGCTTTCAGACTAGGGAATAATCTATTAAACATACCTAAATTCATGCTTTCGAAACACAAATTTTCACTTATCTTACCTCTATCAAAGAACAGATATTTACCTCTTTTAATATCTTACCTCTTTTATTCAGATAAGTTTTCTTTCTTATCATAGAGCTTCGCACGTCAAGTAGAGTACTGCACACTACAACAATATATCTACGCACAAAGATTCTCTTTTCTTTACTTCAGTTCCCAACAATCACAATTTCAGGTCCCGACAACGGAACCACAATGGAACCATTTGTTGGTACAGGGGCATACCCAGGGTTCAACACTTCAACAACACACCAACAAAACCCTAACTACCAGCCCTTTCAGAAACACTTGTGGAGCAGACGAAGACTCACCTAAGGTAGAAGCAGGGGAGGTTACATGAATCATGTGTCTGTAACCAAGCTAGGACACAGATCTGTGACTATAACACTTCACATAGTATCTTAACCACACTTAGAAGGTGATATACATTAGTTTATTAGCTTTTATTAACATCGCAGGACAAACCCTAATATGGATCAACATTGTAACAATAAAGAGTAAACACTTCAACCACTTAGCACTCAGCACAAAGTTAGAACTAACATTCATTCATCTTTAAGTGAAGCACTAAGCATCAACAGATCTATCTAACTAAGATAATAAGCAAATCACTGAACATATTCATAGTATAAACAAGACAACACAAAGCAACCAAAAGACACAAGATATACGTGGTTCACCCCAATGTGGGGCTACATCCACCAACTGCTTCGTCTTCTCTATTATTCTTCAATATCTTACATTCATCCGCCCCTGTGCACTAAGCCAAAGATCCAATCTCTGTAGAGGACAAGAGATTTGCGCACTAAGCACCATATCCTCCTTCCTAAAATTAGGTCAAGGCACAAAGCCAACTCCTTTATCGAGCACAGAGCCTTACATACACATTATGTTGCATAAAGCACTCATAACTACTTGCACTTATCCACTTAGACTTCACTCTCTAAGTCTCTTACATCGCTTCACACACCTTCTACCTTACAATCTTACTTATTTATACTTTTACAATAAGGCCTAAACATGAGTAAACCCATGGGATGACATCCCATAACCCATTACAAAAACCCTAATGGACCCCTTGCTGGGTCCACATGCCCACAAAACAAGTGAGATTCGTGATCTCAGCTCCGCCTGGGCGCTCCTTCCTCAATCACTATGTCGAAGTCCAAAAAGTGGTCAAACCTGACTAAGATTTCCTCAAAACTTGGTCGAGGGCCAACAATATTTTAAAAAATACTATCATTGAAACTGACACAATGCTTTGCCTAATGCCCTCTAGGTTGATAGAGTTACTCCTAAGGAGGAATTGTATACCTCTTCTTATATCTAGTTCATGGGAAAGAAGTAATTCTTCCATCAAATATTTTCTTTCTGTTCTCACAGTTGTCCTAGGCTTCGAGGGGTCAACCTTCTTTCATCCTTCAAAATGGAATTGACACATTAATTGTGTTGGAGGAAGAAAGGGAGAAGGTCAAATACACATTTGTAGCTCATCGATTGATTGCGAAAATATGGTTTGATAAACATAAAGCCGGTGATAAGAATTTTGAGATAGGTGATCTAGTACTGAAATGGATAGATTCAACGAGCTCAAAGGGAAACACACCAAATTTCAGAACTTATGGCCTGGTCCTTACCAGATTGCAGAAAAGATAAAAACTGACACATATGGATTACAAATCCTAGAAGGTGAACTTTATTCCATTTCTGTCAATGGCTAGGTCTTAAAGCGGTAATTCACCTAACTACTTTCACAAGTAGTTTTNCTAGGCTTCGAGGGGTCAACCTTCTTTCATCCTTCAAAATGGAATTGACACATTAATTGTGTTGGAGGAAGAAAGGGAGAAGGTCAAATACACATTTGTAGCTCATCGATTGATTGCGAAAATATGGTTTGATAAACATAAAGTCGGTGATAAGAATTTTGAGATAGGTGATCTAGTACTGAAATGGATAGAGTCAACGAGATCAAAGGGAAACATACCAAATTTTAGAACTTATGGCTTGGTCCTTACCAGATTGCAGAAAAGATAAGAACCGACACATATGGATTACAAATCCTAGAAGGTGAACTTTATTCCATTTCTGCCAATGGCTAGGTCTTAAAGCGGTAATTCACCTAACTACTTTCACAAGTAGTTTTATGTATCACAGTTTTTCTATCTTTTTCTTTGTTGCATTTGTTTTGTTATCACTGTTTTAGTTTGTGATTGGTGTGTTTAGAATTTTTCTTTTCATAGTTTCATTTACGCTAGTTGCATACTTTGAGTTTTTCCATTTTCCTTAATACATTTTAGAGGTGTTGAGTTTTTAAAATATAGCGTGACAAGGGAGCCAACTCTAAGATGAACAATTTTTCTTTTCCTCTATAAAAATTAAAGTGAGGCAATGGCGAATGAATCTAGGAGTCAGAAAGCGTTTATAGTTTATTTTATGCATAACTTTGGAAACACCAAGGTTTCTGTTGGTGGAGGTGTTGACTATGCCAAACATGAATGAATTAAAAAATTCATTAGCTTTAAAGCACTGACCTAGATGATGAGGAGGTTGATCAATGTCTCTATTCTTTTGAAAAAAGGTAACCTTCAATCATAAGTACTTGATTCATGCATTCACTAATAGGTGTCATCCTTAGACGTTCAATGGTTGTTCCACTTAAGTTTCTCCTTGAAATATAATTTTTTCACAATTAAAAATTATGTCTTCAAAAAAGAGGATCTTTTCCAAGTGAAACATATTGTTAATGAGGAAATGCAGATATCTCCATTGGGGCTATATATGCTCGCTTTTAATGGAGCAAGGTCTGTGATATGAGGGTGAATCCATTAGCGCTATGGACACTCGCTGGCAGTATAGCAACACCAGAAGGATGACATAGTCACTAAGAGATCTTAAGAAACCTCCTGACGTTGGAAGTTGTACCTAAATTAGTGATTTCTTAGAATTAAATGTCATTCATTAAAAATATTTATCTTTTATGTTTAATGAAGACTTAAATCCCCATCACAGGGCTAGGAATTATTTATGAGTTCTGTATAAGAGGATGTATAGGTATTTTTTTTGGTTTAGATCTAGGCTCAAATATCTTCTCCACTTGAAAATTGATTTGTTTTGTTCAAGGGTGTGTATGAAGAGATATTGGACGCATCCAATGAATCACCATTTGTTGAGTCCAAAACAACTCCTAAAACAAATTCACAATTTTTGGGAACCATTTTTGTTTCAAGTTTTCTTTATCATCTCTAAATAAATTATGCATCTTAGTGTTGATGGATCTTTTTTTCATATCATTCAGTATTTTGATGCATCCTCGTTGTCTCAAGAAAAGCCAACAAATTTTCTAAGTCCTTTGGCCTTGATGAAGTTGAGTTTTACTATAATCGACAAGTTTAAGGCACTTTCATCGGAAATAAAAGTGAAATATTATGTCGATGTGAAAGTGAAACAAGTACACTGATGTGAAAGTGAAACAAGTTCACTGACATGAAAGAGAAAGAGAAGATTTGATACAACGTGCTGCACAAAAGTTACTTTCTCTCGTCAATATTAATCAACTACAAAAACTTTCCATTGACAAAAGTTAAAATATCTAGCGATCACTAAAGCTAATCTTCATGCCAATGAGAAATCATTGGTAGACCTTTTTACTTTAATTGACAGAAAAAGTGAAAAAGGGTAGCAATAGCAAAGTCAATTTTTTTGCCAATATCGCCAATCACTACATTTTAAAACTTTCATTCTTCATAATGTAAAGCATGATTGGTAATCCCATTTGGCATGAGTTTAAAAAATACATACGATCACCATTTGGTAAATATTCAAATGCTTGACATTTTTTGGTCATGAAAGTTAGAATTTGAATTTCTATGAATGAGATTTGAGCAATGAGAGTGAGGATTTTATCACTAGAAGCCTAAATTCTAGGTGGAAGGTGATAGTCGAAGGTTGGGATAATTCAACAGTCTGGTGTGTCATATCTCTGAGTGGTTGTATGCTCAGTTTCAAGTTTCCTTCATTCCCTTCGTAAAATGGGATTGAAATCCATTGGTTAAGTCAATTGTGTTTCTTCTCTCGACTGATTCCTTGAATAACATTAGTGGTACATAATTTTAGGTATGCTCATGAACTATACAATTTTTACTAGTTCAATTGAATGTGCCCTTATGACTACGAATTGATATAGTTTAAGATGATTGATTTTCTTGTAAATTGAATGTTTGTTCAAACTTCTCCTCAAAGACCATAAATCATTTTATATGCCGGTTTATTTAAAATGGATGTTTTATTTCGAGTTGTGGATCAATTGTTGTATTGGTTAGAGTTGTTGTAAATGAATAATGACTTCATCTTGTACTTTTTTCCTACATTTCATTTCATCCCAAGTAGAATGCCTTCAAGGAGGACCCTTGCAAGAAATCCTATGAAATATGCTAAGGGGAAGCTACATAGAGAACCAATGGAAACCTCCCAGTAGAAGCCAGTAGAAATTGAGACTTGAGACTTGACTGAAGGAATAAATCCCCATAATTCAGATACCCACGCCAAAAGAACATCAATGGAAGCATGTTTTTAAGGATACAAAGGATTCCATATGTGCACAAATTCCTTTTCCTGGATGGGGTGAAGTGTATCGAAAATTTCACAAGGAGGAATACCTAGAAGTAATTTTTTATAGCGACCATGTAATCAGGGAAGCTAATGAAAAAGTCTTCATTAACATCAGGAGGTCTCATTTGCATTATGTTGTAGTGAGGACCCCAATCATGCCCTACTCTAAAGCTATTGATTGAATCATCTCTCATACCAACCTAGATAATAACACTATCATCAATGCAGAAGGGAGATGTGTAAGTTATTTTATAGCAGTTGACTTGGAAAAATATTATAGGATGTTGAAGCCTAAGGTGCACATGGTCAAAATATTTGTAGAAGAATTCCATGACAAAAATGACATCAAAAAGATTATATCTAGATGTTGGATGGAAGAAAAAAGGTTTTTCTTCAAAGGTGATGATATCTACTCCATTGCTAATATATGCGAATCATATGTTTATGTCATGGCTTTGATAGCTAGGCTATATGGGGAAAAAGTTTGTTTACATTTCAAGGATTCTTGGGAACTGTTATCCCCACTTTTAGGGATAACAAGGAGATTATGTTTCGATGCCCACAAGTCCTAGACATGGAGTACTGAGAGCCATATCGACTTGAGCATGGCCCTAGAGGGCCCATCTTTTCTCCCTTTCAACGCCTCCACTTTGTCAACAACAACAACATCCATCACCTTCGACTTGGTCCTATATCAGAGATGGTTCTTGCTCCATGAGGTAATGAGTTCGAGTATCATGGTATGTGTCACTCTGATCCTCAAAACCTTTGAATATGTGCATTTAATTCCTTCTGTTTCTAACAAATGCTTGGATATTATACATGTCCACTTTACCATGTTTGGGGGGGAATGACAGGATGCCCTAGTAAGCATGTTCCCATAGGGTTTGGTTTGCCACTGGGGGATTTCTGAAAATTCATCATCCGCTCTCGTCATATTACCACCTTTTCATCATGCTTCCCGCTCATCCACCCCTTTACATTTGTTCGGGCATTGGGTTGGACAATCATTTAAGGGTTGCACCTTACCTTGTGGGAAGAAGGGGATAAATTCCCAGAAGGTAAAAGCAAGATGGAAAAAGATAAAAGCCTAAAAATAAAACCTCAAGATGCTTCGCTCAGGGATCCCCGAGAAAGCAGTAAAAGGCTTCTCAGCAAGAAACAAGAGGGACCCAATAAAAATAATAAAACAAGACATAGTCAAAGGATAGGGGCTCTCATCACGAGCCAACCTATTAGGTCCATGGGTACCTAGCAGTATGACACTACTAGCAGATGGTTACCACGCCAGGGTAGTGGCTCTTGGTTGCATGGACAAGAGAAAGGGGGTCTCATCACGAGCCAACCTTCTCATTTATGTGA
>SNQJ01S0002645.1:130554-145709 GCA_010110895.2 Picea sitchensis
CTTGATTAGGGTTTAATTTATGACAATTTAATGTAAAACAATATTAATGTGTATTTTGGCCTTGTCGGCCTTTTAATGACCTAAAAAGTAATTAAGGTCATTGCCACTGTATAAATTGAGGGTTTTTACTCTCATTTTTTGGATCATCTTTCACTCACTCATTAGTGAGGTCTGAAATTTGCGCCCTTCTTAGGGTTATTGGCTGAAATTGTGAGGCGCATTTGTTGAAGGAAGACTTTTTTGGACTATTTTGGCATTTCTTCTTGGTGGAAGGTTTACAACTAGGGTTTGGCTACTTGAATGAATGGTTTATGTAAGCAAATTTCTGCAACACTTCTTGATTGAATGGTTATAGTTTTATTTACTTGCATTTGTTATTTATAATTTGTTGCATTAAACCCTAGGTGACAAGCACATGCTAAAGGTCCTTGTCTCATGTCCCTACCAAGTTAAGTGTCATTTTGATTTCCTGAGGTAAGATAGAGCCTTTCCATAGCAACACTCTGTATCTACTCTCTTAAGCTAACCATTTTTTCTCTTGTCATTGAGCTAAGAAGGAGAAAGACGCATCAAGGCTTGGGGTTTCTACACCTTGATGAGTCGTTTTCCCCTAGGGTTTGTTTGGTGAAGCCTTTCTCTAGAAACACTTCACCTTCTAACTCTCTTGCCTTTAGCCCTATAACTTCTTTCTTGAGCTAGCCGATTTCATCTTTCCAATAAGCTAAAGAAGGAGGAGAGAGCATTAATGCCTAGGGTTTCTACACCTTAGTGAGCCTCTCTCCCCTAGGGTTTTATTGTTGAGGCCTTTCTTTAGAAACACCTCAACATTTAACCCTCTCATCTCTGGCCTTTCACTATCATTTAGTCCTTCATCCTTTGCATCCTCTTTGGAATCCATATGCCCTAGTAGCGTACTGGTCTAAGACCTCTTTCATTAAGTAACTTGATCACAAACACACCTCTAAAATTTGAACAAACCCTAACTCTTACTAACCCTAGCCTAGACTAATCCTACTAACCCTATTGTTGATGTCACCTTCTTCTGCTATAAACACCTTTGTGCAACTTTCGTTCTAATTTTACAACAATTAAATGATTGGTTAAGGCATTGTTTATAAAGTGTTGATATTGTTACATTGAATGCCAAGTTTCTTTAGCATTTATTGAGAAGTGATATTGTAATCATTGCTATTGTACAAACACTGATTTACTTCGTCAATATTATTTCTAAATTGCTTATTATCAAAAAAGTCATTTGATTATATGAAGTACTAACCAACAAGTAAGCTTGCACATGTATAGTTTCTATGTTGCTTTGTCTTGGGAAAGTACACTTCTAGTTACTCTTATCTTTATTGGCTATTAATCCGATCTTTCTGATCAGGTGGTGACTTGTGAGGGGGAATATTATCACTTATCCTTCTTAAGACTTCTTTGCCTTCTCAAAACCCTAGGTCACCGGGGATGTCTCCCATGGGCCTTACCTCCCTAAACAGAAAGAACCTTCCCATTGAGGTGACAGTAGTGGGATTGGTTCAGTTATGCCAATTTGACCTCCTTTCATCCGTCTATCATACTAAATACAAACTATGCGATAACATTTTGGCACTGTTTCTGGGGAACACTGAGTCAATTTTCCTCAAGACGTCACTTTCTGGTAAGCCTTGCCTCTATAGTCTTTATCTTACAAGCTTACCTGGTGACTCCACTTAGGGTGTTTTCCCTTATCTTTTTTATAGTTTCAAGAAAATTATCTGGAGACTCAACAAACCACAAGGAGGTACAATAACCCTCCTCAGTCCTTCAGAAGAAATCCTCCCCGAAACTCTCTTGCAGTAAAATAACTTTTTGGAGGGAGTCTTCCTTTGAAAACCATGTCTAGCACAACAACTCATACCAATGCACTGAACCCAGACAATAATCAAAGAGAATGGTCGTCCAGTCTCTTCAAGCTGCTAGAGATATCAGCCATACCAGGCTACCCTAGGAAAATTCCACCTAAGTATGAGAAGTGGTTGCCTAAGTTTACCGGTACTGATGCAATCAGTGCCAAAGAGCACATGAGAAATTTCTGGGCATTTTTTCAGCTTCACCCCGTTAGTGATGATGCTGAAGACCTAGTCATGAAATTATTCTTCGATACCCTCCTTGATGCTTCAAGGCGTTGGTATCTTAGTCGTCCCGATGGCAGCATTAAAACCATGGACAAACTAGAAGAAGCCTTTCTCAAGAGATGGAGTATCAAAGAAGACCCCAACATGATTCTTACCAAGTTGAATTCCCTTTGGAAACATGAAAATGAATCCATTCAAGAATTCCACACCAGGTTTGAAACCTTTTTGAAAAAAATCCCTGCAAGCCATCATCCAAGCGATAATTACCTTGTCTACATCTATACCAAATCTTTCACTGGTCAGCTAGGGTATCTCCTCAGAGACAAAAACCCCCAAACAATCCAAGAAGATCAAGAATTGGCTACCAATATTGAAGGCAACCTCCATTCATCTAATATTGATCCTTTCACAAATCCAAGTGGCAAAATGGACATTAAACCCAAGATAGTCCTTAATACCGAGCCTACTTCCGACCTTTGCGCCAGTATGGAAAAATTACAAGCAACCATGGATGGCATGATAAAAAATCAAGAGCTAATGATGAGTAGAATTGTCAACTTGGAAAGAGCCCAGAACCAAGCACCTAGGGTCCCATAAAAAGGTCAATTCCAAAAGGGGAACCAATTCTATAAACCAAAGAATGATAAAGAGGTTCCAAACAATTTGGCTCCTACAAATGTAGTGGATGAAAATCCTTTGTGCTTGTAGTGTAGTGAAGCACATTGGGAACATGAGTGTCCTTACAACAATGATGGCCATGAACAAGTGAACAATATAGGTCATCTCATGGAAAGCCCCCAAGTAAATATCACTGCTGAAGAACATCGGACATGCGTGAAAGAAGTAGCCAGGTTGGCTAGAATGGCAGTGATAAACAACCTAGACCAGGAATCAAGAGAGAAGTTGAAAAAAAAGAATTCTAGGTGTATAGACAAAAGAAGATGAACCAACCCATCTCTACCATTCTCGTGGCATCTCAAACAAAACCTCCCCCCTTGGACATTATCCACATGAAAACTTCCAAAGCCGAGAGGGTGGACTTGAACTTTGACTTTGAAGGGGCGCTATCTAAGATGCATGTAACCATCCCTCTAAAAAAAGTCATTAAAGCGCAATCTGTTAAAGAACGATTTGACATATTTTTCCAAGGATCGGATGGACCTATGGACCCCCCTATTATGTTACAAGCTGATCACTTTAGGGTCCAGTATGATGAACACCCACCCTTTTTCATGACCTTGCTAATGGATAATAAGAGCCTCAACAATTGCATGTTGGATTCAGGGGCCGGTGCTAATATGATGTCCCTCAAGGTCATGCAACAAGTAGGTTTGAAAGTCACACGACCTTACAAGAATGTGTGTGGATTTGAATCTAAAGTTATACCCACACATGGGGTAATTGAGAATGTCGAAGTTTACCTTAAAAAATACCCCGAGAAGGTGATCCACATGGACATAGTGGTAGTGGATGTCCCAGATGTGTGGGGGATGTTATTGTCTAGAAAGTTTGCCTCTAAACTGGTAGGTACCCTTGAGATGGACCTCACTTATGTGAATATACCTTTGAAATATGGAACTATAGGTCGTCTCCCGAATGTACCCATAACTACAACCCATGTGCAAGAAGCTAGTGATCCCATCAGAGATGACAAAGCACATGAGAAAACCATGGAAAGTCTTCTTGAGTTTTCTCCGAGTGATATGAATTTTGCAATAGAGGAAGACTTCGATAAGATTCAGTGGCCCAAGAAAGAGGAATATCAACAGCTCCTAGACAAATATAAAGACAAGGAAGTTGGGACCGTGAAGTTACTAAAAACAAGAGAAAGTGACATACTGATTCAATTGTCCCAACAAGAAGTCTTTACAGCAAAATCCCACCCCCCTCCCTCTGCACAGTACACCAGGGTTGTTCAGGGAACAACAAAGTACAATATCAGAGAGTACAAGGAAGGGGATGTAGTGTGGATGTGGGACACCCAGGAGGGAGAGACTACTAATGTCAAAGGAAGTACCCAATCTTGGCTCGTGCCTTTCAAAGTTGGAAGAAAATCAGTTGACAACTCTTACTACTTGTCCACTTTGGAAGGAAGAAGGTGCCCATTACCAATCAGTAGGTACCTCCTCAAACCCCACCAAGGTGGGGAGACCTGACTTCACAGGTAAGTGCAGGTAAGTAGGTAGGCATTTTGCATTAATTTTATATACCATTGCATTGCATGCTAGAGTAGTTTGCTTTCACTTTTGTATATATATATCACCACCCCAAATGGTTACTAATAGTTTCTATTAAGATCAAGCAGGTTACAGATTATGCCAGAGATGCTAAGGTTCTCATGTGCTCTATGATGGGCACATGTCCCCAAGTTGGAGCCAAATGTTATCCCCACTTTTAGGGATAACTAGGAGGATTATGTCTCGAGGCCCAAAGGTCCTAGACATGGAGTACCGAGAGCTAGATCGACTTGAGCATGGCCCTGGAGGGCCCATATTTTATCCCTTTCAACGCCTCCACTTTGTCAACAAAAACAACATCCATCACCTTCGGCTTGGTCCTATATTAGAGATGGTTCTTGATCCATGAGGTAATGAGTCTAGGTATCATGGTATGTGTCACTCTGATCCTCAAAACCTTTGAATATGTGCATTTAATTCCTTTTGTTTCTAACAAATGCTTGGATCTTATACATGTCCACTTGACCATGTTTGGGGGGAAAGATAGGTTGCCCTAGTAAGCATGTGCCCATAGGTTTTGGTTTTCCATTGGGGGATTTATGAAAAGTCATCATCCGCTCCCGTCATATTACCACTTTTTCACATTGCTTCCCGCTCATCCACCCCTTTACATTTGTCTGGGCATTGGGTTGGCCAATCATTTAAGGGTTGCACCTTGCCTTGTGGGAAGAAGGGGCTAAAGGCCCAAAAGGTAAAATCAAGCTGGAAAAAGATAAAATCCTAAAAATAAAACCTCGAGATGCTTCGCCCAAGGATCCCCAAGAAAGCAGTAAAAGGCTTCTCAGCAAGAAACAAGAGGGGCCCAATAAAAATAATAAAACAAGACTTAGTCAGAGGATAGGGGGTCTCATCATGAGCCAACCTATTAGTTCCATGGGTACATAGTAGTATGACACTACTAGCAGCTTCTTACCATGCCAGGGTAGTGACTCTTGGTTGGATGGCCAAGAGAAAGGGGGTATCATCATGAGCCAACCTTCTCATTTCTGTGAAAGTACTTGTGGGTAAGATTTCCACCACTGGTCACCATGCCAGGGAAGTGTCCCTTGATTAGATTCTTGAAGAAAAATCAATAAAGAATAATGAATAAAAGGCATGAATGGGATTGGAAACAATTGCATCCAGGACAAGTAGAGCTCGCCTTCTACAAAGGCACCCATAGGAAAGCCCTGCATTTCCCTGCTTTCACTGCACCCCTTGTCAGGACATCCCTTATCCACCTCACCCACTTACATGAATTGGATTTAATCTCTTCTAGAAACATCCCTTTTCCAGTGGACACTGGCCCAATAGGAAGCCCTGTCACTTTCCCCAAACTTGTATTGCTGACTTCTATAATGTCTTTGAGCACTTAAATGAGGTAATAGGGGTTTTATGCACATGTTTAATAATATTGATGATGAGATGTGATTGAAATTTCTATGATCCCTGTGACTTATGAGCCCATGGAGGGCGTAGTTGTTGATGTGTCGGATCATGCCTGACAGACAGGTACCACATTGAACATGTACATATGTGGAGATGATTAGTTCAGACCTCCATGGGGTTGAAGAACCCACCAGATGGATGTTGAGACCCTAGCAGAGGACAGAGACAAAACAGAGGGGTTTGCACCGGAGAAGAGGAGGACGTTCCACAGAGGCACCCTAACAGAGCCTTACCTAGGGGGGTTGTGCCCTCTTCATTGGAACGTTGGCCTTGGAAGGACCTGGACGTCACCCAGGAGGCTCATGATGTCATCGAGCCTCATGGACGTTTTGGGAGATAGTCATGGCAGGTTGACACATGTGGTAGGTTGGGGAAGCCCAATGAGGGCTAACGTTTTTTCTCCAGGAGGCTGCATTTTCCCTATAAAGGGCTAACGTCACCCTAGAAGGGGCATGGCGTATTGCTTTTTCTTGATTAGGGTTTAATTTATGACAATTTAATGTAAAACAATAGTATTGTGTATTTTGGCCTTGTCGGCCTTTTGATGACCTAAAAAGTAATTAAGGTCATTGCTACTGTATAAATTGAGGGTTTTTACTTTCATTTTTTGGATCATCTTTCACTCACTCATTACTGAGGTCTGAAATTTGCGCCCTTATTAGGGTTATTGGTTGAAATTGTGAGGCACACTTGTTGAAGGAAGACGTTTTTAGACTATTTTGGCATTTATTCTTGGTGGAAGGTTTACAACTAGGGTTTGGCTACTTGAATGAATGGTTTATGTAAGAAAATTTCTGCAACACTTCTTGATTGAATGGTTATAGTTTTATTTACTTGCATTTTTTATTTATAATTTTTTGCATTAAACCCTAGGTTACAAGCACATGCTAAAGGTCCTTGTCTCACGTCCCTACCAAGTTAAGGGTCATTTTGATTTCCTGATGTAAGATAGAGCCTTTCCATAGCAACACTCTATCTATACTCTCTTAAGCTAGTCATTTGTTCTCTTTTCATTGAGCTAAGAAGGAGGAAGACACATGAAGGCCTAGGGTTTCTACACCTTGACGAGCCATTTTCCCCTAGGGTTTGTTTGGTGAATCCTTTCTCTAGCAACACTTCACCTTCTAACTCTCTTGCCTTTAGCCCTATAACTTCTTGCTTGAGCTAGCCGATTTCATCTTTCCAATAAGCTAAAGAAGGAGGAGAGAGCACTAAGGCCTAGGGTTTCTACACCTTAGTGAGACTCTCTCCCCTAGGGTTTTATTGTCGAGGCCTTTCTTTAGCAACACCTCAACATTTAACCCTCTTGTCTTTGGTCTTTCACTATCATTTAGTCCTTCATCCTTTGTGTCCTCTTCTGACTCCATATGCCCTAGTAGCGCACTGGTCTAAGACCTCTTGCATTAAGTAAATTGATCACAAACAAGCCTCTAAACTTTGAACAAACCCTAACTCTTACTAACCCTACCCTAGACTAATCCTACTAACCCTATTGTTGGCGTCACCTTCTTGTGATATAAACACCTTTGTGCAGCTTTCGTTCTACTTTTAAAGAAATTAAATGATTGGTTAAGGGATTGTTTATAAAGTGTTGATATTGTTACATTGAATGCCAAGTTTCTTTAGCATATATTGAGAAGTGATATTGTAATCATTGCTATTGTACAAACACTGATTTACTTCATCAATATTATTTCTAAATTGATTATTATTAGAAAATTCATTTGATTATATGAAGTACTAACCAACAAGTAAGCTTGCACATGTATAGTTTCTCTGTTGCTTTGTCTCAGGTAGGTACACTTCTGGTTACTCTTATCTTTATTGTCTATTAAGCTGAACTTTCTGATCGGGTGGTGACTTGCGAGGGGGAATGCTATCACTTAGCCTTCTTAAGCCTTCTTTGCCTTCTTTAAACCCCAGGTCACCGGGGGCGTCTCCCATGGGTCTTACCTCCCTAAACAGAAAGAACCTTCCCATTGAGGTGACAGTGGTGGGATTGGTTCAGTTATGCCAGTTTGACCTCCTTTCATTTGTCTATCATCCTAACTATAAACTGTGCGATAATAGGAACCATTGGCTTACATACTAGTGACTAATAGTAGTATGTTCAATTGGGGTACCATCTTGTCTTATCAACTAAATAGAATGATTGAAAGAGCATAGAAGAAAAAGGAAAAATTAGTAGTAGTCCCAACATTTTATATGTCATCATATCTTTTGGATGTGGTATGTGCTACTAATATCTTTGGAGGTGTCAACCTTAGTTGGCATATTTAAGAATCCCTAGTGAATGTTTTGTTTTCATATTCTTTGGGAAAATAAATATAAGAAGCACTACTCCATAATGTGTGATAATTTCCTAACCCCTTCATATAAGTTTATATTTTGCAAAGAGTGTCCAAGGCTAACCAAAGAGGCTACTAGACTGATTGAGTACATTAGAAACTGGTACCTACATAAATATTACACATACTTGAGAATCTATGGTGTAGTTGCAACACCACATATATTACCAATATATTTACAATACACATTAGTTTTGGGAGAGATTTCCTATCAAATGGTATTACAAGGCTTCAATGATGAAAGAAGCAAAGAAAATTTTGGTATCCCATACAATTTCAGCCTGGGCCACTACTATTTGAAAGATCCAAAGCATGCCAAGAAGGAAACAAGCTCCATTCTTGAGTATAGATTTCATCATGGTAAATCCATAAGACATGAACCCAAAGGGATTGTTGCCAAACACTACGAGCTAATCTCTCTATTTTGGCCATATACCCATGAGCAATGGTCAGATGAACTTCCTGAAGAAAATGCAAAGGATTAGGATGATGTCCTAACAAAGATAAGTACCCCAAGTTTAGTAACTTTTAGCGCAATGTCTCTAGATGGAAAATTAGATGAGTTTAATTGCAGGTTAGATGATGTGGAAAGGACCAAAAAAGAAAAGGAAGAGGCTAGAATATCAGAGGAGATCAGATTGTGTGAATATGTTGAAAGGAAGGTTGTGGAAGATGAGAAAATAAGATATCAACATGATGAGGAATTCAAAATATAAATCAAGGAAGAAGTAAGGAAAAGACAAGAAGAAGAAAGTGCCCAATTAGAATTAGAAAAGAAAAGGAAGGCAACATAAGAAAAAAAAGAAAAAATAAAAAAAGAAGTGAAGGATGCTCGAGAGAAAGGTAGAGTAGAGGTAGAGAACAAGAGGAAAGAGGAGGAGGAGAGGTTGTAGAGAGATGAAGAGTTAAGAAATAAGGAGGAAGAGTAGAGACTCCTAGATGAATAATTAAGAAAGAGAGATGAGGAACAAAGGAGAAAAGAAGAAGAGCAACAACAACAGGAAAAGAAAAGAAAGGAATGTGAATAAAAGAATATATAGAGAAAATAAGAGGAAAACATAAATAAATAAGAGGAGAGGTTGCATTAGGAGGCAACTCATACTGGACTAGGTACTTTTGTTACAATGGGAAATGTACATTAGTAGGTAGAATAGACCCCAACCCAACAACATGCACATCAAACTACAACAATCCCAACAACATTATATATTTGGTAGGGGAAGAGGAAGAGGTTCCAAAAGCAAGTGACAAAGGTAGAGAGTCAATAATAGAACATGTGTATACTCCAGGTAATCTAGAGAATGCCATCTGATGGGGCCAATTCCAGAACCTATGGAAGAGCTTTCATACCTTGAGTCCATCACTTATAATTGAAGAAATAAATCCCTTGTTAAGAGAACTTTGAAGAGGAAAAGACTAGATGTAGACAATTTTATTCTTTGCACCACCAAAGAGTCCATGTTGGACACAAAGAAGGCTAAGATCAACTACTTACTGTTATCTAGGATAACCTTATCTCATGTTACTACTAATAAAGCTAAAGTTGGTGAGAAAGAAGTTAAACTCATGAGTAGGTAGATCATTACATTGGAAAATAAAGAAAAATATTATAAGGGAGTTCAAGACATAGTGAGTAAGTTCATGGAAGAAGTCCTCGAAGAAGATAAGGTCAATGAGCAGATTAGGAAATATTTTCTAGCTAAAGCATTGGAATTATAGGAAGAGAGCATGAAATTGTCTTATCATGTATAACAAAAATCTTATATGGAAGGAGAAAGAGGCAAAGGTCCAAGATCAAATTGAGTCTATCAAGCAAATTCAAAAGAGTCAAGGTCACGAGAACCGGGAAATTAAGATATTGACCAAAGAAGAGTTCTCCGATATTAAACAAGAAATAAGTCATTGGGGAAAGTTGGCCAATGTATCTCAGATCCAAATTCGATAAGAGTGGTCAGCTTGCATAAAAATATGGGATATCATTGAAGATACCATGTTAATAAGCAGGTTTCCTAGTTTCATCCCACCCAAGGGTTTTTGACTAGTTGATAAAGTAGAGGAGGAATTTAAGGAGATCACTGCCAAGCATGAGGCTGAAGTCAGAGGCATATCCTCATTAGAGAGTGATTAACTCTAAATATTTTTGACAAGTGAAGTAAGGACAACTACTTATCCATATTATGTCTTCTCTGAATAAAAACAATACATTAAAAGGTCTAGTTAGGAAACTTCTATGTCAAGTATTCCTAGAGAGAGCACATGTTTTTTGATCAAAACTTATGCGATGAGTTATTTGAGCAGTGGGGAAGTATGACGTTGAACATGCACTAGTTGAAATTCCTAGTTCTCTTTAGTTGTAGTGACTTAGTATGGATTTTTTGTATTTTTTTCTTTATTATAATTTTGCATGGAATTTTACCTACACATATGTAAATCGGCCTTTGAGAAATGATCTTTGGATATAAGGCGATTGATCAAGGATTGCAACCAAGAACTACTTCAAAATTTAATTTAGAAACTCTCTTTTTGGAGTCAAGGGACATTTTTTTGAAGATTTATGTGTGGATTGATTCTAACTTACAAATTATTCCACTGTTGGTTTGGTGTCTAATTCATCTAGTAAGGATTTCCCTTCTATCTATATATCTTGTATGATTGATTAAATTACTTGCTTAGTTATTTTCAGTAGTTATATGTGTTTGATTAATTATCTCCCCTCTTTTTGTGATATGTGTTTTTTATTTAATACAAATGATGCATCATGGAATTATTTTTTAATCAAGTATATATAGAACGACTAATCGTTGTGTTATGTTCTTACAGATTCCCCCCTTTCTGCAATAGAATAGTCTATGTTACTCGAAAGTTATTCTGTAGTGATATTTTTTCAGTTGAATTGTTTCTTGGGAAATAAAGTTATAGATTTTCTTTCATTTACTATTTTTTAGGCTTACCTATCATAAATGGATTTATTTCAAATCATTTTATATTAGATTTATTTATTGCAGTTAATGCATAACAGGAAAACTTTAAAATATAGAAAATACTTTGGAACTAATTTATAAAGCCCATCGAATGGTTGTCGAGCCATAACTCAGATGGTTATTCCATTCCAAATATGGAAGAGTCTAATTGTTCCTCTTCCTTGGGTTTAATACCTATTGTTGAGCCTTGGGAATCCATCCCCCTCAACACACTCAACAAAGCCTCTATTTCATAAGGGAGGGTTGTGAGAACCTCTAATATTAACATAGTGGAAGGAGATTGGGCCAAGTCTTCAATGATACAATAATTTTGGGTAGCCATATCGTGAAGATTGGGCATCATCCTCCCAAAAGGGATTTTAGTCACATGAGGGGTAGGTTCAATTTATCTACAAAGGATGTAACAACCTATGTGGCATTACCATGCAATACAACCAAATTTTTCCTTGAGACCAAGGGTACAATAATCCATAATCAAACAAAGTAAAGGTACTACAAATAACAAATCATGAGTATATAGAACAACATAAGATAATGCAATAGTCTCTCATTATATCACATATACAAATAATGCATCATAATCAACTCGCATAAAATATGGCATGGTACCTAAGGTCCTTAGCTTTACAAATTCCAAGGTTTTCTCCTAGAAAAGTTCCACAATTAATTTGATGCCAAGGGGGAAGTCATATCCGAGGTAGTCTTTCCTCCATACCAACACAAAATCCTTCTTTGGGTAAGTGTTCCCTAAGAAGGGCTCAGGTCCCAATCTAGATAAGGAATAAGGTTTACAAATCACATTGCAATTAACTCAACGATCCCTATTGGATCCACAACAAGCATCTAAATGAAATTCCTTAGTGTGGTTGTGATAACTTTGGAATTATTGGCCTCCCAATTACCTCATAGTGTTGGTGTGCAAGGGTCTTACTACCATTTTATATCCCCTCAAAAAAATCCCCCAAGTAACGGTTCCCCCTCTATTCTGCAAGGGTTTTCCCTTAGTATATGCCCCTCGACATTGGTATCCCAAGGGGCATAAACGGTAATAACAATATTACCAAGTTCACTCCCAAAAATCATTATCTCTTTATCAATATAGGAATCACCATAAGTTCCCTTCATGTCATCCTCTTCCCAAAGGAGGTCTCCATTTTTGAAACACTCTCAAGTGGTTATCACTTTCCCTTTCCTCCAACTAACTCATATAAGGAAAAAAATAGGATTATGAGTGAATTTACAAGTGTCCCGGGGAAATTAAAAGTAAGTTACATATTTCATTTTTCCATTTTCATCCTAATTTAATTTTGTGGTCAATTTTCAAATATTTTCCCATCCCCAAGGCTTCTTAACACTAGATCAAGGTGGTATTTCTCATTGGAGCATGAGTCTTATCCTTGGATATGATTCCCCATCCATATACAACATCATCATGAATAATAATGAGATATCATATCAACTGGGATGCATATATATGTCATTAATACCATTCATCCACAAGTGAGATAAAACACTTGAATTGCATTATTGGTCATACGATCATTAAGTCACCATAAGGAATAATCAAAGTCTAACCATCAATCATATAATATAACATAATCAATCATCACTAATGAGCCAGCAAATGGACAATGAGTCCAAAACACTATCACCTGCAACCATCTAACTCAAGCACAATAACTAGAAAAGTCATCAAAGTCTTATCATCACTCATGTAAGTCTAACTTATTCAATCATCACTAATGAACCAACAAAGGGATGGTGAGTCCAAAGTACCATTTCCTACAACCATCTAAATCAAGCGTAATAACTAGGAAAGTCAAGTCATACAATCATCCCCCTTTAATAAGGGCTATAGTCCTCTGGAGCTAGTCCATCGCTAAATGCAGATAAAGTTTCATGTCGACATTCTAGGCATTGTGCCACATAAGTTTCAATCTCTGACGTGGCCATTAATATAGTTGTTTCATACTATGATATCCAAGGTGTCTAGAATAAGGAGTATCATGTATCAGCTAAGTAAGCCAAGTCTAAAATAATATGTGTGTGTGTGTGTGTAATTTAGTCAATATACTTGGAAATGCCCAAATTAAATACTTAAATGGGATGTACCTATAATATTTATCTCACACGATCCTAAGTGTAGAGTCAGTTATTCTCTAACCACACTTAGCAGTGGCATCATCTATAATTAGTACATAAAGATCCCAAAGGATTATCACTTATTATATTCTCAGTTGATTAAACTCAATGTGGTTGAGAGGCCCTTGGAATTGTAGCACCAACAAACCCTATGGGATTATGGCATGCATGGGTCTTACTACCACCTTCATCCCTTGGTGATCAAAACTACACTCGGTTGTGGTGCCCCCCTAAGCAAAGATATCACTACCACCTTCAGCCTTTGGTAATCACAACCACACTTGATAGTGACGTCTTGCAAATTGGGTCCAAAAATGGTACAAGGATCTAGGCACAAACTGATCTTAAGTACCCCCTAATGATGCAAGCACAATCCCAACCCCTTAGTCCACACACTAACAATACTACACAAAACTTTCCTCAAGAGTCAACTATCCCCAATAATGAGCAGACGACCATCTTTGTAATATTTTAAATGTAACATCTTCCCAAGAGTATCTCTTGGACTTCCCTTGAATGCACTTCCCCATATTTTCGTTGGTGCCTTAACTTGTAATATATTATTCTTTCCAAAATACTAATGTATATGTAACATTATCATCATAAATCAATAACATCATAACATGAAGTATATCAATTACAAGTGTATGTTTATCATGAGGACCAGTCATGCTAAATCATCATCAAGTACATTTAATGATAATTAAATCATCAGTGCTCATCACATTCTAGGCAATCACACAAGTGTTGAGGTCTATCATATTTCAATCACTAGTAAAAGAAAGCTCAAGGGAGATGATGAGTCTAGGAAAACATCTTCTATTAGTATAAACATCATAGAATATAAAGAAGGGACATTGTCTTGGCACAACACACAAGCCTTCTAATAGCGTGTCAATTAAGGATTAATCATCATAAACAATCAAGGGTATATCATCAAGTCACACATGAGTCTCTTTGCAAGTAAATATCAAACAAGGGATCATCTTGAAAAGAGGAGTCCAACTATCAATATAAAACACATAATGTCTATCTAAGGATATACGAGACAAATAATATCAGTCCCAACACTACGCAAATCACATTCCTAATAATAATTAATGAGATGAAACTCACCACATGTTATGAAAGTGAAATTCATCAACAATTAATCATCAAGGAAATCTCCACCATTATCCAGAGTGGGGTAATTCTCATTAACAAATAATAATTAGTCATGATACCACCACATAATCATCAATAGTATCTACCATTACTAACAACTAGAAATATAATCTCACATAATAACTACCATGCACCAGGGGGTGTTACAATTCTCCCCCTCATAATAAGGCTACGACTTCAGAGCCAATTAAAATTTTAAGTATAAAAATTATTTATTCTAGATTCTCAATTCATGCATCATGTTGTTCAATTATATCAAATAGTCATCCATCATCAAAAAAATGATAACATCTGCTTCAAATCTCATCATATCATCATCCTTATCATTAATCAAAGTATCCTTAGTGTCACAAGCATCTTGAAATCATCATTGAATCGTCGAGGTCTTCAAATCTAGCACTATCACCCAATTATCGACATTATCAACATTCACATTAATATCATCCACATCATTAACCATCGACAAGACACTAGTGTTATCTATTTGTGTAACCTTGGTATAATATCAAATCAGGACATCATCATTGAATTATCATAAATGCCATGGAATCAAAATGATCAAAATTGTTAATAATCCACATCAATTTTAGTTTTACAACATTACTAAGGCTCAATCATTATCAATCATAGTTAATTCCATGGGATCGTTATTAGTCTACTCATGATATTATATACATAAATTCTAAAGCAAAGTAATAATAATAAATAACAAATAAAATAAACATAGAAATATAACAACAA
>SNQJ01S0002645.1:155760-175310 GCA_010110895.2 Picea sitchensis
TATTTTTAGGCTTTTATCTTTTGCCAGCTTGCTTTTACCTTTTGGGAATTTATCCCCTTCTTCCCACAAGGTAAGGTGCAACCCTTAA
Source organism: Picea sitchensis (assembly GCA_010110895.2). Classification (NCBI taxonomy): domain Eukaryota; kingdom Viridiplantae; phylum Streptophyta; class Pinopsida; order Pinales; family Pinaceae; genus Picea; species Picea sitchensis. The sequence continues at coordinate 155,849 of SNQJ01S0002645.1, forward strand.
ATGATTGTCCAACCCAATGCCCAGACAAATGTAAAGGGGTGGATGAGCGAGAAGCAAGATGAAAAAGTGGTAATATGACGAGAGCGGATGATGAATTTTCAGAAATCCCCCAGTGGCAAACCAAACCCTATGGGAACATGCTTACTAGGGCATCCTGTCATCCCCCCCAGACATGGTCAAGTGGACAGGTATAATATCCAATAATTTGTTAGAAACAAAAGGAATTAAATGCACATATTCAAAGGTTTTGAGGATCATAGTGACACATACCATGATACTCGAACTCATTACCTCATGGAGCAAGAACCATCTCTGATATAGGACCAAGCCGAAGGTGATGTATGTTGTTGTTGTTGACAAAGTGGAGGCATTGAAAGGGAGAAAAGATGGGCCCTCTAGGGCCATGCTCAAGTCGATCTGGCTCTCGGTACTCCATGTCTAGGACTTGTGGGCATCGAAACATAATCTCCTAGTTATCCCTAAAAGTGGGGATAATAGTTCCCAAGAATCCTTGAAATGTAAACAAACTTTTCCCCCATATAGCCTAGCTATCAAAGCCATGACATAAACATATGATTCTCATAGATTGGCAATGGAGTAGATATCATCACCTTTGAAGAAAAACCTTTTGTCTTCCATCCAACATATAGATATAATCTTTTTGATGTCATTTTTGTCATGGAATTCTTCTACAAAGATTTTGACCATGTGCACCTTAGGCTTCAACATCCTATAATATTTTTCCAAGTCAACTGCTAGAAAATAACCTACACATCTCCCTTCTGCATTGATGATAGTGTTATTATCTAGGTTGGTATGAGAGATGTTTCAATCAATAGCTTTAGAGTAGGGCATGATTGGGGTCCTCACTACAACATAATGCAAATGAGACCTCCTGATGTTAATGAAGACTTTTTCATCAGCTTCCCTGATTACATGGTCACTATGACAAATTACTTCTAGGTATTCCTCCTTGTGAAATTTTCGATACACTTCACCCCATCCAGGAAAAGAAATTTGTGCACATATGGAATGCTCTGTATCCTTAAAAACATGCTTCCATTGATGTTATTTTTGCGTGGGTATCTGAATTATCGGGATTTATTCCTTCAATCAAGTCTCAAGTCTCAATTTCTACTGGCTTCTACTGGGAGGTTTCCATTGGTTCTCTATGTAGCTTCCCCTTAGCTGATTTCATAGGATTTCTTGCAAGGGTCCTCCTTGAAGGCATTCTACTTGGGATGAAATGAAATGTAGGATAAAAGTACAAGATGAAGTCATTATTCATTTACAACAACTCTAACCAATACAACAATTGATCCACAACTCGAAATAAAATGTCCATTTGAAATAAACTGGCATATAAAATGATTTATGGTCTTTGAGGAGAAGTTTGAACAAACATTCAATTTACAAGCAAATCGATCATCTTAAACTATCTCAATTCGTAGTCATAAGGGCACATTCAGTCGAACTAGTAAAAATTGTATAGTTCATGAGCATACCTAAAATTATGTACCACTAATGTTATTCAAGGAATCAGTCGAGAGAAGAAACACAATCGACTTAACCAATGGATTTCAATCCCATTTTACGAAGGGAATGAAGGAAACTTGAAACTGAGCATACAACCGCTCAGAGATATGACACACCAGACTGTTGAATTATCCCAACCTTCGACTATCACCTTCCACCTAGAATTTAGGCTTCTAGTGATAAAATCCTCACTCTCATTGCTCAAATCTCATTCATAGAAATTCAAATTCTAACTTTCGTGACCAAAAAATGTCAAGCATTTGAATATTTACCAAATGGTGATCATATGTATTTTTGAAACTCATGCCAAATGGGATTACCAGTCATGCTTTACATTATGAAGAACAAAAGTTTTAAAATGTAGTGATTGGCGATATTGGCAAAAAAATTGACTTTGCTATTGCTACCCTTTTTCACTTTTTCTGTCAATTAAAGTAAAAAGGTCTACCAATGATTTCTCATTGGCATGAAGATTAGCTTTAGTGATCACTATATATTTTAACTTTTGTCAATGGAAATTTTTTGTAGTTGATTGATATTGACGAGAGAAAGTAACTTTTGTGCAGCGCGCTGTATCAAATTTTCTCTTTCTCTTTCATGTCAGTGAAATTGTTTCACTTTCACATCAGCGTACTTGTTTCACTTTCACATTGACATAATATTTCACTTTTATTGCCGATGAAAGTGCCTTAAACTTGTCGATTACAGTAAAACTCAACTTCATCAAGGCCAAAGGACTTAGAAAATTTGTTGGCTTTTCTTGAGACAATGAGGATGCATCAAAATACTGAATGATATGAAAAAAAGATCCATCAACACTAAGATGCATAATTTATTTAGAGATGATAAAAAAAACTTGAAACAAAAGTGGTTCCAAAAAATTGTGAATTTGTTTTAGGGTGTGTTGTGGACTCAACAAATGGTGATTCATTGGATGCGTCCAATATCTCTTCATACACACCCTTGAACAAAAAAATCAATTTTCAAGTGGAGAAGATATTTGAGCCTAGATCTAAACCAAAAAAAATACCTATACATCCTCTTATACAGAAGTCATAAATAATTCCTAGCCCTGTGATGGGGATCTAAGTCTTCATTAAACATAAAAGATAAATCTTTTTAATGAATGACATTTAATTCTAAGAAAGCACAATTTAGGTACAACTTCAAACATCAGGAGGTTTCTTAAGATCTCTCAGTGACTATGTCATCCTTCTGGTGTTGCTATACTGCCAACGAGCGTCCATAGCCCTAATGGAGTCACCCTCATATCATAGACCTTGCTCCATTACCAACGAGCATATATATCCCCAATGGAGATATCTGCATTTCCTCATTAACAATATGTTTCACTTGGAAAAGATCCTCTTTTTTGAAGACATAATTTTTAATTGTGAAAAAATTATATTTCAAGGAGAAACTTAAGTGGAACAACCATTGAACGTCTAAGGATGACACCTATTAGTGAATGCATGAATCAAGTACTTATGATTGAAGGTTACCTTTTTTCAAAAGAATAGAGACATTGATCAACCTCCTCATCATCTAGGTCAGTGCTTTAAAGCTAATGAATTTTTTAATTCATTCATGTTTGGCATAGTCAACACCTCCACCAACAGAAACCTTGGTGTTTCCAAAGTTATGCATAAAATAAACTATAAACGCTTTCTGACTCCTAGATTCATTCGCCATTGCCTCACTTTAATTTTTATAGAGGAAAAGAAAAATTGTTCATCTTAGAGTTGGCTCCCTTGTCACGCTATATTTTAAAAACTCAACACCTCTAAAATGTATTAAGGAAAATGGAAAAACTCAAAGTATGCAACTAGCGTAAATGAAACTATGAAAAGAAAAATTCTAAACACACCAATCACAAACTAAAACAGTGATAACAAAACAAATGCAACAAAGAAAAAGATAGAAAAACTGTGATACATAAAACTACTTGTGAAAGTAGTTAGGTGAATTACCGCTTTAAGACCTAGCCATTGGCAGAAATGGAATAAAGTTCACCTTCTAGGATTTGTAATCCATATGTGTCGGTTCTTATCTTTTCTGCAATCTGGTAAGGACCAAGCCATAAGTTCTAAAATTTGGTATGTTTCCCTTTGATCTCGTTGACTCTATCCATTTCAGTACTAGATCACCTATCTCAAAATTCTTATCACCGACTTTATGTTTATCAAACCATATTTTCGCAATCAATCGATGAGCTACAAATGTGTATTTGACCTTCTCCCTTTCTTCCTCCAACACAATTAATGTGTCAATTCCATTTTGAAGGATGAAAGAAGGTTGACCCCTCGAAGCCTAGNCCCCAATGGAGATATCTGCATTTCCTCATTAACAATATGTTTCACTTGGAAAAGATCCTCTTTTTTGAAGACATAATTTTTAATTGTGAAAAAATTATATTTCAAGGAGAAACTTAAGTGGAACAACCATTGAACGTCTAAGGATGACACCTATTAGTGAATGCATGAATCAAGTACTTATGATTGAAGGTTACCTTTTTTCAAAAGAATAGAGACATTGATCAACCTCCTCATCATCTAGGTCAGTGCTTTAAAGCTAATGAATTTTTTAATTCATTCATGTTTGGCATAGTCAACACCTCCACCAACAGAAACCTTGGTGTTTCCAAAGTTATGCATAAAATAAACTATAAACGCTTTCTGACTCCTAGATTCATTCGCCATTGCCTCACTTTAATTTTTATAGAGGAAAAGAAAAATTGTTCATCTTAGAGTTGGCTCCCTTGTCACGCTATATTTTAAAAACTCAACACCTCTAAAATGTATTAAGGAAAATGGAAAAACTCAAAGTATGCAACTAGCGTAAATGAAACTATGAAAAGAAAAATTCTAAACACACCAATCACAAACTAAAACAGTGATAACAAAACAAATGCAACAAAGAAAAAGATAGAAAAACTGTGATACATAAAACTACTTGTGAAAGTAGTTAGGTGAATTACCGCTTTAAGACCTAGCCATTGGCAGAAATGGAATAAAGTTCACCTTCTAGGATTTGTAATCCATATGTGTCGGTTCTTATCTTTTCTGCAATCTGGTAAGGACCAAGCCATAAGTTCTAAAATTTGGTATGTTTCCCTTTGATCTCGTTGACTCTATCCATTTCAGTACTAGATCACCTATCTCAAAATTCTTATCACCGACTTTATGTTTATCAAACCATATTTTCGCAATCAATCGATGAGCTACAAATGTGTATTTGACCTTCTCCCTTTCTTCCTCCAACACAATTAATGTGTCAATTCCATTTTGAAGGATGAAAGAAGGTTGACCCCTCGAAGCCTAGGACAATTGTGAGAACGGAAAGAAAATATATAATGAAAGAATTACTTCTTTCCCATGAACTAGATATAAGAAGAGGTACACAATTCCTCCTTAGGAGTAACTCTATCAACCCAGAGGGCATTAGGCAAAGCATTGTGTCAGTTTCAATGATAGTATTTTTTTAAATATTGTTGGCCCTCGACCAAGTTTTGAGGAAATGTTGGTCAGGTTTGACCACTTTTTGGACTTCGACATAGTGATCGAGGAAGGAGCACCCAGGCGGAGCTGAGATCATGGATCTCACTTGTTTTGCGGGCATGTGGACCCAACAAGGGGTTCATTAGGGTTTTTGTAATGGGTTATGGGATGTCGGCCCATGGGTTTACCCATGTTTAGGCCTTATTGTAAAAGTATAAATAAGTAAGATTGTAAGGTAGAAGGTGTGTGAAGTGATGTAAGAGACTTAGAGAGTGAAGTCTAAGTGGATAAGTGCAAGTAGTTCTGAGTGCTTTATGCAACATAATGTGTATGTAAGGCTCTGTGCTCGATAAAGGAGTTGGCTTTGTGCCTTGACCTAATTTTAGGAAGGAGGATATGGTGCTTAGTGCACAGATCTCCTGTCCTCTACAGAGATTGGATCTGTGGCTTATTGCACAAGAGCATATGAATGTAAGAGATTGAAGAATAATAGAGAAGACGAAGCAGTTGGTGGACGTAGCCCCACATTGGGGTGAACCACGTATATCTTGTGTCTTTTGGTTTCTTTGTGTTGTCTTGTTTATACTATGAATATGTTCAGTGATTTGCTTATTATGTTAGTTAGATAGATCTGTTGATGCTTAGTGCTTCACTTAAAGATGAATGAATGTTAAATCTAACTTTGTGCTGAGTGCTAAGTGGTTGAAGTGTTTACTCTTTATTGTTACAACGTTGATCCATATTAGGGTTTGTCCTGCGATGTTAATAAAATCTAATGAACTAATGTATATCACCGTCTAAGTGTGGTTAAGATACTATGTGAAGTGTTATAGTCACAGATCTGTGTCCCAGCTTGGTTACAGACACATGATTCATGTAACCTCCCCTGCTTCTACCTCGAGTGAGTCTTCGTCTGCTCCGCAAGTGTTTCCGAAAGGGCTGGTAGTTAGGGTTTTGTTGGTGTGTTGTTGAAGCGTTGAACCCTAGGTATGCCCCTGTACCAACAAATGGTTCCATTGTGGTTCCGTTGTCGGGACCTGAAATTGTGATTGCTGGGAACTGAAGTAAAGAAAAGAGAATCTTTGTGCGTAGATATATTGTTGTAGTGTGTAGTACTCTACTTGACGTGTGAATCTCTATGATAAGAAAGAAACCTTATCTGAATAAAAGAGGTAAAATATTAAAAGAGGTAAAGATCTGTGCTTTGATAGAGGTAAGATAAGTTTAAATTTGTGTTTCGAAAGCATGAATTTAGGTATGTTTAATAGATTATGCCCTAGTCTGAAATCTAGGGAGAATTTGGAAGAAAGCATTGATCTAATTAAAGCTAATAGAAATGAAGAAAGATATGTTATTCCTATGCATAGAAATAATTTTTGGACTAATAAGTGGATGCAAAAACCTAGAAATAATTTTTGTAGATTGCAAGTCTAGCACTGTGATCTCGGTGCGTAGTACAGGAGAAGTTGGGGAACATACAAGAGGAAAAGAGGACCGACATTGTGTTATAACTGTAGAAGACCAGGAAATCTTGCTAAGGAATGCCCTGGTACAGGTCCTATTTGTCTTTTTTGTAAAATTGTTGGTCATGAGGTTGAGGATTGCCCAAGGATGATTGCTAAAGTTGAAAGGATGAACATGAGACAAGTAAATGAAAGTCCAGAGACGAAGAACATGTTAGAGAATCATAAATAGAACATATCAAAGGAAGTTCATATTACATTAGTGCAGTTTAAAGAAATGATGGATGTTCATAAAGATATTAGTTTATCAGAGATCTTGAAAGTAAAACAACACATAAGTACAAGAATAAAAGACTTCGACATAGACTGTGTCTTGGATGAGGAGACACCAGTGAATATTATGACATAAGATACTTAGGAAATTTTGGGAAAGCCTGCTATGGTAGCTTCACTGGGGAGGATAGGATTGTTCAAGGGGAAGATGATAAATTTATGTGGAAGAGTTACTCATGTACCTATTATTATCCATGGAACATCGACTAAAGAGGAATTTGAAGTTGTTAAGTTTGTTGAGAACAACACCCCTTTCCCACTTTTATTAGCAAAGACTTGGATTGAGAAAGATCAGATCAGAAGGAAAGTAGAGGAAGAAGCTACAGAAAAGAAAAAGCAAGAAAAAAGGGATTTCATAGCTAGAAAAATAGGTCGATTGATAGAAGAACGAGAAGTTAAGTCGAAGCAATAGAAGGCAAGAGAATTAGTTTTCGAAGTTGAAAGAACGCAAGAAGGTTTGAAGGATCTATCTATGCAAGAAAGCAGAATACCAAACTTGGAAATAATAAGAGAAGAGGTATTAACTTTGAACCCTTTGAGAGCACATCAACAGTACGAAGTCACTTCGCTAGGAGAGGATAAGAATAAGAATGGAAAGAGAATTCCAGAAAATATTAGAGAAAATCATATTACAGGGAAGAAGGCAAGGAAGATCAATAAAAACAAAGCCAAGTTAGAAAATATACAGGAAGCTACAGAGAACAGATGGAAGACTTCACAGACTGGAACCTCGCAGGAAGCAGGTTCGCAGGATTTGAACTTCGTCAGAACAACATAACCGTGCAGAATGGGACTTCTCCCTAGCGAAGCTATATGACCGTTGGAGGCACCCCAACTGTTATAACGACACTCTGGAATGGCTACGAAACGCATTTATGGGTGGATTGACTGCTTTTGGGATGTTGAGACCGCGCCATAATGGACATATTTGCATTGATCAAAGTATTCATGCCCATTGGAAGAATCTGTTACGATGCTCGCTTATTTAACCTGTAGGACGTTGCGTCGGGATCACTTTTTTCCACCCATGATTAACTGAGCTAATAGAGAGTTGATTGTGTGTCAAGCTATGATTCAGAATCTAGACACCGTTGTCCATTTGTCCACTTATCCGTTCGCCTACCCCGACCTGTCTGTTTAACAGTGAGAATGTCGGGTGAACCCACTGAGTTAGAGAAATCCATCGAGGATGTTCTTAAGAAGTTCATGAATGATAGAGGTATGTCTGAAGTACTACAGGCATCGTCGACTAGGGGACTGAAGGCTTCCCCTTCAACTGGACACCGTTCTGGTTGTGTTAACCCCACAACTGAGCAGCGAAGTAAGCATCGTGGAGATATGGCGAATGTGAAGAAGATTCTCATCGATCTTACCATATTATATCTCGTCATTGGCTGGCATGGTTAACTGTGATAGCATCCCACACGACTATGAATACATTTTGATCACCGCGTACATCCCAAAAGGAATACGCATAGTTGGGAGCTAGTTGGGACAGATCCCACTATTGAAGAATAATTATTTCAACCTTGGATATAGAAAGGACTACGCTATGCTCGCACCCCACAGATATTTTATGAAGACAACTGGGAAGAAGCCTCACTTGGTCTCCCAACCTTGGATTAAGGAGCTCGCGCAGTCCACTATACTCAATGTGACGAAGATTCCCCATTTTGGACGTCATCAGGAGGTTAATGCTTGCGTTAAACTCCTCCTGTCGTGCTACCATGGAGGATACCTATGTCTCGACTGACGGATTATTGTGGATCCAAAGCTGATCCACTTGATTACAAGGTTAAGAATGCAAGGACCTGACCCTCAACAGTTTTACCCAGGGAAGACTTCGGACCGCTCCCTGACACAGTGCATCAAGGAGGCTTACGGGGAAGTCAAAAAGGGAAAGTGAGGCTAGAAGATAGCCTCTATCCAGGATGGCGCAATGTGCCTCTCTTTCCAACTCATAGCTGGCAAGCTCATCAGAAAGAATCTCCCCACATAGGTCATCGGGTTCGTGGTGGACCTCGCAGGAAAATGCGTGGAGGGAATGTAGATGAATTGGGCGAGCTACCTCATCAATAAGGTCAAGAAAGACTGTTGTGAAGCTCAAGATCAGGGATACGAGTTCCACTTTAGCTGGTTGCTCATGTTGATTTCATTTTTTTCTTGGAAAATGCCTGAAGGAGCCACCTTCCCGGAGATCGAACCATCGGATTCGTTGGTCACTAGGTTTGCTACCTTGTGGTACACCAACGACATGTCGAAGCAATGGTAGTCGATCATTTTGTTCCATGCATATTATCAGCAAGTGAAGGTTTCCATTGAATAATTCTCACGCATGACACAACGCACCTTGCACCAGTATAGACCGATAGCCAAGTTCCGCGTAGATCAACATTTTATCTATATCACTATGCACAGAGACGAGAGCAAGGAAGAATTACAGTCATATTACAAGCTGACAGACGAAGACATGGAGAAGATCACGAAGGACTGGCCGAGGGAGTTCCTTGTACTGGTCAATGATGTAGAACTCTTTGACACTGACATCATAGGAAGCCCCCTCATCATGCAGGTCAAGCATGCAGGACAGTCCAGTGTGAAGAAGAAGAAGAAAAAGGAGGAAGTCCAGAATATAGAGACTAACAAGGAGGACAATGCTTTGGAAGGAAATGTATCTGGCTCGCTAGGAGGAGGAGATGAAGTAAATGGACAAGGAGGAGGGGATGAAGGAGAAAAGCAAGAAGAAGGCAAAGTTACACCACTGAAAGATCACCTTACTAAAACAGTAACATTGCGGAAGAGGAAGGTTTCTCCACAGAAACCTTCAACAAGAAAGAAGATGTGGGCTAGAAAGCCCCAGCTAGAGGCCATGCTCACGGAGGACGACATCGGCTTGGTCTGTGGAGCCATGGAGGATGCATCTGAGGACCTCTTGTAGAGATATGGAGTGAAGCAAGAGGAGCTATATGGAAGGGTTGAGAAGGAATTAAAGGAAATGCAACAAGCTATTCGATTTGTCCGCGCCTACTGTGCCCTCTTCATCACAAGTTGGAGAATTGGGGGATGAGCCCGCCCAATTAAGAAGACTTGTAGATGCGACAGAGGATCGACTTCAGAAAGTCCAGGAAGAAAAGGAGAAGGCTACAGAAGCCTTGAAACAAGAGAAAGAAGAAATCCTAGAGCAACTACGAGTTGCGCGGTACTGTGTAACCACCTATGAAAATGAGAGAGATGAGTTTCGGACGATGCTCGAGGAGGACAAAGCAAATATACAGAGAGAAAATGACCAGTTGCTCATAGAGCAGACTGCAGTCAAAGAAGCAGTGAATAAATCACTTCACTCTGTGCTAGTCTTGGCACAAGGGGAACATGAGTTGGTCGAAGTTCAAGTGGTGAAGTTCGTTGAGGCCATCCGACAGCTTCAAGCAAGGATAATGGAGTTGGATATCCAAGCAGTACTGAGCACTCCACAGGAGGTGCACAACCAGAGGGAGGAAGTCACTAAGAACGCAGTTGGAAGGATCAGAGCCCTCGCCTTAGAATGAAAATAGTTGAGCGATAGAAGCATGTAGACTTATGAATGCCTCACAGAAGATCCAAAGCTAAGGATACTGGAAGCCCAGTTATAGGAGGCATAGTAGTAGGCACTGTCAGTACAGGCGCAGATGAAGCTGCTCACCACGGTAGAAAGAATGAAGAGATCTCAGGAACATAGCATGGTACAACAACACATTATTTCCATTCAGGGCAGAGTAATGGAAGTCGCGCAAAAGATACAACCTATGTAGGATGAAGCCTGTAAGGTGTTTGAATAAATTGAGGGATAAGGATCACAATTGGACCAAGTGGTTGCGACAACGGAACAACACCTGGAAGGTCATGTTACAGAGCAGATGATCCAAGAGCTCACTAAGCAGGAGGCTCAAGCGAAGCAGCAAGTCGAGGAATCTTGAGTGAAGCTCAAGGCCTTTGAAGCATCATTGCACAGACCTAAGTGACTCAGGACGAGTCATAGGTGAGTGTTGGGGGCTTGTTGGCCCTCGACCAAGTTTTGATGAAATCTTGGTCAGCTTTGACTACTCTTTGGAATTCGACGCAGTGATCAAGGAAGGAGAGCCCAGGCGAAGCTGAGATCGCGGATATCACTTGTTTTGCGGGCTTGTGGACCCAACAAGGGGTTCATTAGGGTTTTTGTAATGGGTTATGGGATGTCGGCCCATGGGTTTACCCATGTTTAGGCCTTATTGTAAAAGTATAAGTAAGTAAGATTGTAAGGTAGAAGGTGTGTGAAGTGATGTAAGAGACTTAGAGAGTGAAGTCTAAGTGGCTAAGTGCAAGTAGTTTTGAGTGCTTGTTGCAACAAAATGTGTATGTAAGGCTATATGCTCAATAAAGGAGTTGGCTTTGTGCCTTGACCTAATTTTGGGAAGGAGGATCTGGTGCTTAGTGCGCAGATCTAATGTGCTCTGTGAAGATTGGCTCTATGGCTTAGTGCACAGGAGTGGATGAATGTAAGAGATTGAAGAATAATAGAGAAGACGAAGCAGTTGGTGGACATAGCCCCACACTAGGGTGAACCACATATATCTTGTGTCTTTTGATTTCTTTGTGTTGTCATATTTATGCTATGAATATGTTCAGTGCTTTTCTTATTATGTTAGTTAGATAGATCGGTTGATGCTTAGTGCTTCACTTAAATATGAATGAATGTTAGATCTAACTCTTTGTTGAGTGCTAAGTGGTTGAAGTGTTTACTCTTTATTGTTACTGCGCTGATCCATATTAGGGTTTGTTCTATGATGTTAATAAAAGATAATGAACTAATGTATATCACCTTCTAAGTGTGGCTAAGATACTCCGTGAAGTGTTATAATCAAAGATCTATGTCCCAGCTTGGTTACAGACATCTGAGTCCTGTAACCCCCCCTGCTTCTACCTCGGGTGAGACTTCGCCTGCTCCGCGGGTGTTTCCGAAAGGGATGGTAGTTAAGGTTTTGTTGGTGCGATGTTGAAGCGTTGAACCTTGGGTCTTCCCCTGTGCCAACAAATATGAATAAGATTTTTATTGGTTTACTTAGCTACTCCATTATCTTGTGGATAATAGTTTGTTGAATATCTCAAAACGAATCCCTTATCCAGAGCCAATTCAAACAGTAAAGACAAAGAAAAATAAGCAACATTACCAAACATAATGACAAAAGGAACCTCAAACCTAGTGATTAAATGTTGTTCCAAAAATCGAATGAGTACTTTTTCATTTACTTTCGTCAGAGGGACAACTTCAAACCACTAGGTAAAATAATCCATCGTTGTTAAGATATACTGGTGTTGATTGGAAGAATGAGGGTTTGTTTCTCCTTTGATATCAATTCCACATTGGTCAAAGGGTCTCCTAATCATGACATGTTGTAGAGGTATTGATTCTTTCGTCTCTCTTCCTGCGCTTAACTGACAAGTTTTGCATTTTATTACATAAGTGTTTTCATCTCGAAAGGGAGTAGGCCAATAGTATCTAGCTCTCAAGACTTTGTGAGCTATAGTTTTGCTGAAAAAATGACCTCCAGTTGGCCCATCAATGAGATCTTTCGAAATCTTTTCAACATCTTCTTGCTATGGGTATCTTAACAATACTCTATCATAATTCTTTTGGAAAATGATGGTATTAATTAGTTTGTACTAAGCAAATTTAATTCGTAAATCCCTTTTCTCTTTTGAATTCATGTGACTTGAGCATGTCCCATGGTGTAGAAAAAATGTTGTACTAATATACCATGAGTTTCTAGTGGCTAGAATATAGAGGAATTCGTTAATATAAACAAAAAATGCAGTGTACCTAGGGGGGGATAATATGGGGTACCTAGGGAGGTACCCAATGGGAATAATAATAGATAGGTGGTTATATATTTCTATGTATGGAGACCATCTCTAGTAAACAAGTCCCGTGTATCAGTGTGCAAGCAATAAATGTAAGAAGGCTTACTATGAGGTTCCATTCACTTCCTAACTAGAACTAGATTGGCTACCCAAGCAAAATTCCTAACTTGAAAAATAATTTTGGCATCTAGAAGTTTCTTCAAATATTTCTAGACTTGAGGCTCAAGGGAAGGATCCATCCTATGGAGTTTCTGTTGGAATGGCTTGACATCCTTCTTCATTAGGATAGTATGCTAGATGATTCACATGTTGTAATTCTTGAATTCATTGTAGGACCATGTGAAAACATCTCAGTATGTTTTAAACAGTTTAATATATCCTATATTTTCCTATTCAAAACACCCTCTACCAAGATTAACATTTTATGGATTTTCTGCAATTCTCGGATTGTTGACTTCGTGACCTAGAATGGAACTATTGGTTTTAACATTTGGTGGTATTTTAAACATGTTTTTTCAATGGAAAAAAAAAAACAGATTAACAACACCTTTGGGCATGGTATGTGATCTTGTCTTGATTGGTTTATCATTGTCCTCTCTCAGAGTTGCTTGAAACTCTTCATCATCAACAACGAAGTCTTTGAAATTATCCCTATTGGTGATAAATTCCAAGATCTACTCATCACCCTCAAATAATTTTTATTGTCGAGAATAGAGGACTTATAGAGCAACTCAGTTGTGAATCTACTAGCTTGAAAATCCGCTTATGGAGAGACTTTAGAGATGGCAATAGCTAATGAATCAACTACCAGATTCTCGAAGCGTGGGACATGAAAAATATTAATTGCACAAAAATAATCAATCAACCTATGGAATTCCTGCTAGTAATTCTTTAGATGAGGTGAATTACAACATATTGTATTTTTAATTTGTCTTACTATGATCTCGAAATCCCCAAACACTTTGATTTTTTTAATTTTTAAATCAATGGATTTTTTAAGGCCCTGTATAAGTGCCTCATATTCCATAGTGTTATTGGTATAGTCAAATTCTAATATACAATAAATAAAATTGTGTTTACCTCTATGATAAATCAACAAACAACCATTTCCAACTCTCTCTTGAGATTTGGGATTGCCCAAAAATAAAGCCCAAGTCAGGGGTATATATAAAATTTATTTTATTTCTGTTTAAATTATGAGAGGAAATAATATTTACATATTTTACAAAATTGGTATCACATCCCATTTTATGAAAATTATCTTCTTGTAAAGTCATCTTAGACTGTTGGATTTCAGGTATGTCAGAAATTTCAATAATACAATTACCAAAGTAAGAAACTAAAGCATAATTACCAATAATTGAGAATTTTTATAGATGAAGGCTAATTGGTTGCCTCAAGATCAATAATAGTGTGCTTCATGTACCTTTCTCTATCAATCCTCATCTTATTTGGATGCACATTCCATGGAAGCCATAGGTGGGACTAGTATGAGGCAACATAACCTTGAAGCTTTTGGGACCAGCCCCTACTGAGCAAGAGACCATATTCTTCAGGGATATCTACCACAACAATGTTTATAATCTGGTGAACTTTAGGGTTAGAAGGTACTCTCATGATAACATATTGTAGTTCACCTATTATTTTAACCTCTAACTGATCAAATTGAATAATGTGGGTCAAACATTTTGTTGGAGTGGTATTCAACTTTTTACACACAGAGTAAGGCATTACATTAGAGGAAGCACCCAAGTCTATTAGACAATCATGCACATTTTGATTGAAAATTTCAAATGTGAGTAAGAAAGGGGGCATCAAAGACTTAGAATCGTTTCCCATAATTTCATCATTGATAGCCACCTTCTATATGTTGTTAGCTATTGTTTTATTCGCAGTTGAATATTGTACTTCCTCGTCCCTCAAATCGTTCAACAACAACTTGTGTTGCTGAGAAATATTACATGCATCAAGTATGTAATATTTCCATAGACAATGTTGTATTCCATAGACTCTAAATAATTGGTTGAAGGCATATGAGCATTAGAGATCATAGGGGAAATACTAGCAATGGGATTTACAGTCCATGTTTTCTTCATGTTTAGGTTTTGGGATACAATCAGTTGGGGTTGGGGTACAGGTCCCTTACTCCTAGTATGATGGTTGGTTTGGAATGTTAATCCTTCTTCCACTACTTCATCATCCTCAACCAAATTCAAACCAAGGAACATATCCCAAAGGACCATGGATGTCTTATTGGAATGTTTTGGGGATTCTTCTTCTATTTGTCCATATAGTTTCTCATAGGATTCCTTTGTTTGTATACAACTATCCAAAAATATTTTTGCCACTAAATTCATGGAATTTATCCACTATGGATAGGTCTTTTTGGAATGATTATCGTGATGATATTTGAAATAATTATTCATGGCTACTCCTTCTAAATCAATGTTTAATTTTGCAAGGGGTAGTTTGAAAACTCTAGGAGGGGTAGGCCTTATAAAGAAGTGTGTTTAAGGTATTTGGTTGGAATTCCCTTCTCCATAACTTATTTTCCTGTATATTATTTCATTGGATAATTGTTTGATCATGCTTTCCATATCCATGGAATCCTTATCTTTACCTTATGTTGCTTACTTCGGTTGTGGTATAGGTAAGATAAGACCTTTTTTGGGATGTGCATCCTCTTTCTTTCCCAATTTTGAATTCAACCTTCTTGGCTTCCTCAAAATTTAATGCTAAGGTATTGTTTGTTGCTCATTTAATGAACATGGAAATTGATGCAGGTAAGGCATTAACATAAACTTCGATTTGAAGCTCTAATGTAGGTGCAGTTCCATATTTGAACTTCTTTAGGATTTTGGCAAACCTTTGGTTGAAATTTTTAACCCTCTCCTTAAGACCATGAATAACATGAACAATTCAACCATCAAAGCACCAGTGGTGGTTTCCTCCTCCAATTTGTCTCTAAAAAAAATCTTCTGAAAATCACCCCAATTGGTAATTAATCCAATAGGTAAATTGAAATACCAAGTAGAGGCAATATTTTCAAAGGTATATGGGAAAAGGCTACAAACCACATATTTTTTTTGTACATTCATTAGTATGATGGATAAAATGAATTTCTTAATGTGATCTTTTGGGGCTCTAGACATTTATGGATCATACTTGGGAAGAAGACAATATGGATGCTTAGGTAGGTTATGTAACTAATCAGGCAGGGCCAGAGCATCTCAAGCTAACCAGGGTTGATTCTAATTGTTGGTCATAGTTGAATGATCTGAATGATCAGAATCTTATTTTGAGATTTTTGAGTGGTTTGGATCTTAATCAAAATATGAGTTGGATGACTATATGTTAGAGTGTTCACTTTCTATTGAATAAGTAGTGGGTTTTGTCGGTGTTGGAGGAATTAAGTCAAAAGTTTGAGGAATTTATTGTAATGCTAATTCTACAAAATCTTCTACAGTATGAACCAGAGTATGATTTCAAGTGCTAATTGTGGTTCGAGAAGTATTTATTTGTTGAGGAAGTAAAGGGGTTACTTGAAAAGAACCAATCATCTTGTATAGGCCCAGGTAATCTATCTAAAATATTTTACCTCCTCATGTGATATTGTATATGGAATTGACTCAATATTAGGTATAAGATTTTTACAAGTCTGACTTTTAGGATTTGGAATATCAATTTCATAAAATGATTTGTTTGTATGACTTGACATACAAGGTTCTCCTTCTAGTGCCAATTTTGTTGAGGGGGTTCGATGTGATGTCTCGTTCCCAAGAGTAGGCCAGCAGGGAGTGACTTAGTAGTTTATGTGTTCCCATTGACTATAGTCAGGAACAAACAAGGAACAAGATGGAGAAATAAGGAGGAATTGATGGCTAAACGATGAATTAAGCCAAAATACTTAGGAAAAGTCACTTAAGCCTAAGTCAATGAAGAATTAGAATGAAAAGGTGTTAAAGGGGGTCTTAATTAATTAATTATTCACCTTAGGAGGAAAAGTGACTAGCTTAAGTGAGGTCAATGGTGAATTAGATTGGGAATGGTATACAGGGAGGAATTTGACCTAATTCCTCATTATGCATTGTTATGATTTGATGTTGAGAGTTCCTAGAGGAGGAAGAGAATCGACCTTGACTGTTTTGTGGATTTCTGGAGGAAACCACCACCATTGATCAGTTTCGGTGTTGAGAGACACACCCTATCCCATTAGAGATACCATCCAGGTATTTAATCATGATATTCAGAAGTATTCAGTTGCAATGTGCACAACTCAGCCAGTGAGGGTGCAAGTCAGATTGAGGGTTTGTGGACCTGCACAAGGTCCGAGTTCAGATTGCAGTTTCCTTCAGAACTAATTGAGATCCAGCCACGACACTTAGATTGAGCCAGTTTCCATCAGATTCTGACGGTGGAATTTTGCAGGGTGCATCATCCAACCATTTAGGGTGCAAATATTTCGACAAGACATTTGAGGTTGCAGACGGAGCATCAAGCCAGATCTAGGGAAACCCTTCCGAACCAGTTCTGCATTTGGTGACATGATCATTTTGAGTCCTATAGCAACGAATTTCATTGGTGGAATCATTTGGGGCACATCCAGTGTCCCAGGAGGTGCGCAAACCCCCCAGGGGTCCATATCCAGTGCCTCAGAGACCAGTTCCAACAGTCGGCACTCATCCATTTTAGCCTAAAGGCTAGGGCACTTTTATTGGAGCAGTTTCTAGCTCATTCCGACGGTCTATCCTTTCGGACAAGTTTTCCAGCTGGTAGAGGTTACCGTACTTCTCCAGAATCACATATTTTTGTCGATCTATCCGTGCATGCATCAAATATACCTTCATCTTCTGATCACGGGTATTTTTATGCTATTTTCTTGTATTCCAATGACGATCCATGAGATCTAGATGACGATTATACTCTATATTTCTAGTATGTTATTGTATTTCCATGCTTGAGTCGCATAATACATGTTATTGGGTAATTGATGTTCTTTACTTCTGCATGCATCCTTTATATACTATTTAAACCATAAATACTCAACATGCACATGCAATAACCAACATGCACATGAAATAACCATAAATATCTCAAACACACAATTGAAACGCATCCAAAAACCCCTAATGTATCATATCTGCGAGACAGAACATTAGATCATAAGCAAATATCTTGATCAGGGATATTTCATTCGATTCCTAAGACTCGATAGTAGGGACTAAACCCAAGGAAGAGGCCCAATTAGACTCTTACATGATTGGGATGGAATAATCCTCCAGGTTATGGCTCGACAACTGTTCAATGGGATTTATAAATTAGTTCCAAAGTATTTTTCATTTTTTAATGTTTAGCTGGGTTTTCTTTTTCTTACTTGGAATAGAGCTTGGGGAAACCCAGGGGGCACCTCCCCTCATTTCGAGGATGGCACCCAGGGTAAACTAGATTTTGTAGAAAGTCGAGGCTTTTTCAATAACTTGCTCATTTAAGAGCTCAACATGTCACTTGTGGGAATTTAACCTAGGTGGGGGGGAAAACACCCCTCAGAATAAACCACTCGGGCTAAACCCAATTGACATTTTAATTTTTAGTTGTTATGCATTAACCAAAATAAATAAATATGATATAAAAGGATTTGTTTCTAATAGGTAATCATAAAAAAAAAATGAAATCGATTTTGTAACTTTGTTTCTCCAAGAAATAATTCAACAGAAAAAATATCACACCAGAATAACTTTCAGGAAACATAGACTATTCTATTGCAGAAAGAGGGAAATCTATAAGAACATAACACAATGATTCATCATTCTATCCATACTTGATTAAAGAAATAATTCCATAATGCATCATGTATTAAACGACAAACACATATTACAAAAAGCGGGGAAATAATTAATAAAACACATATAACTATTGAAAATAACTAAGCAAGTAATTTACTCAATCATACAACATAGCTTAATAAAAGGGAAATTATTGTTAGTTGAATGAGACATCAAACCGACAACATAATAATGTGTAAGTTAGAATCAATCCACACATAAATGTTCAGCAAAATGTCCATTGACTCCAAAAAGAGAGTTCCTGATTTAAATTTTGAAATAGTTCTTGGTTGCAATCCTTGATCAATCACCTTAGAGCCAAATACCCTTTCTAAGAGGTCGATTTACATATTTATAGGTAAAATTCCATGCAAAATTAGAATAAAGAAAAAAAATCTATAAAATCCATGCAAGATTCTATGACTCAAGAGAACTATGTGTTTTGACTAGTGCATGTTTGGCATCATACTTCCCCCACTGCTCGAATAACTCATTACATAGGTTTTGAGGAGGAAATATGTGTTTCTCTCTAGGAAGACTCGGCATAGAAGTTTCCTCATTGAACCTTTTAATGTATTTTTCTAATTTAGGGAAGACAAACTCTAGCTGAGTAACTGTCCTCACTTCACCTATAAAAAATATTTGGAGATGCTCGTGCTATAATGGGGATATTCCTTTGAATTCAGACTCACACTTGGCAGTGATCTCCTTGAATTCCTCCACTACTTTATCATCTGTCTGAAAACACTCAGGTGGGTTGAAACTGGCAACCTACTTCTCAACATGGTATCTTCGATGAGATCCCATGTTTTTATGTAAGATGACCACTCTTCTTGAATTTGTCTCTGATATGCATCGACCAACTTGCCCCAATAACTTATTTCTCATTGAATCTTGGACAACTATTCTTTGATCAATATCTTGATTTTGTGATCCT
>SNQJ01S0002646.1:2107-21367 GCA_010110895.2 Picea sitchensis
CACGTCGATTCACCCACGGAACTGTCAGAGGTTCAATTGTGTCTGCCATAGGTGCACGATCATTCAGAGACTGCAGGGGCAGATTGTCAGAAGCCATGCAGACGCAAAGTTTTTAATGCAACGTCTCGATTTTGTTGTGGTTGTTGTTTTGAGTATATGTAGGCGTTTTCGCCATTTTGGTATCTATCGATGGTTGAGCAGAGCTCCCGATTGTAAAGCTTTAACGAAGCATTGTTATTCTGGTTATGCATCGACTTTTGAGACTTCTTTCCTTATGAATGCCAGTTTATTTCATGTCTATGTTACACTGTGTTAGAACAGCTCGGAATTGGAGGATCCAGTCGAGTTGTAGCTGTTATAGGATGATGTTGGATTGGATCATTGTAGCAGTTACGTTGTTTCTAATCAGTTCTTGTGATTTTCCCAACACTGAGTGACTTGGAATTGGAGGATCCAGTCAAGTCCCCTTTCAGTTTCTTGAGACCTTGAACCAAGAGGATCTTGTATTCAGAGTCTTTCTTCTGCAAACTGCTGGAAGCCTGTTGCCTAAAGTTGTTTGTTCACCTTTCTCACCAAGTCTTCCACCTGCTCATCTTTTAATTAACCCACTGGATGAAGTTAGATCAAGACCTCCTTTGTTTTTTACATACCAGACCCAGTCCCTGAGTTAGAACGATATTTCCCCGAGTCTCTACCCATATGATCATCCATTAAAACTATCGTGACATAAAACTGATGGGTGTCGGTCTCTGCTCCTGCAAGCAATCCAGGAGTGACTTCCGACGCTAACAAAGACCTTCCTGCATCTCTAGTCAAGGGAGTAGAAGTTATCCAAGGAGCTATTTCCACATAGAAGGTCAACAAAACCAACAAGACGGACAATAGGATGATACCCAAGGCAATCACAATCCAATTTTTGTTTTCATTACTGCATCAGAAGAACCTATTCTTGAATATGTGTTAGATATTGGTGCATGGAGGTCAATGAACTTGGGGGGGGTGTCCTGAAAAAATCCATGACAACTGCCAAAAAAAATAGAACACTAGATGATGGATTGTGATTGCACAAAAATGTTATCATCCAAATGACATTATTATAGAGACAAAGTGTGTGTAAGCATGTATATGCACCAAAGAGTTGTTTCCATGTCGGTCAACAATTTATCCTAGCATAAGGCATACTTTTATCCCCCATTTCTAGGGATAAATAAGGAGATGATGTCTCGAGGCTCTAAGGTTGTAGAAATGGAGTACTAAGAGATTGATTGACTAACAATGTCCACATACATAGATGGAGACCCACTCCACCACCACACTTCTTTGATTCATCATGATGGAATTCACCACATCAACTTGTTTCCAAAAGACAGTGGGTCTTTCTCCATGAGGTACAAGTCACGTGTTGCGGTAAGTGTCACCTTAATACTTGAGGCATTTGAATATGTTGCATTAAATCTTCTCTTGATTATAGAATGTCTGCATTGATGTTATGCTTTTGGCCTTGTTTCACCTTGGTGAGTGTCATGATTTCCTAGTAAGAGGCCACCCTTAAGAAAATGGTTGCAACCATTGGTCTCCTCAAAGGATCATCATAGTGTCCCTACTCATGCTTAGGATTTTACATCACTTCTTCCTCTCCAAGTCACAATATTTTAGGTTTTCAGGCCATATTGATCCAAGAAGGGATTGTAACTCATTTCATTGGAAGAAGGGGCTAAAGTCCTAGAGGCTTATAGTTGGAAAAAGATAAAATCCAATCATAAACCTTCCAGATGCTCGCTCAGGTATCCCGAGAACATTGAAATGTTTCTCACAAAAAATGGAGGGAGCCATAAGATAAATAATTGATTAAAAATTCCAACCAAGGTAGAGTGTGTGTGGGAAATGTTTTTCATGATTGGGTAGAAGTCCCACACGTCATCTTCAACTTGGGGAAGTGTAATGTGACCAGGGTAGAGTTAAGGTGGAAATTTTTTTCATGCTTAGGTAGAAGTCCCACCTTAGCTTCAATATGGAAACATTCTAATAAATTAATGGCAAAAAATGGCTTGGAAAAATCATGCATCACATATGAAGGGCAACACACCCTCTACAAGGGCACCCATAAATGAGACAATATGAGCCCTTGTATGTCATGAAGCCCAAAGATTAGAAGTCTAACTTCATCCAACTCATATCCATTACATGACCTAGAAAGGATCATCCTTGAGAATATCCCCTACTTGAGGGATTGGTTCATCCAATAGGGTATTATGACACCCCTCTCATATCTAACTTGACCAATTGCATAGGGTCTTTGAGCACTTGTTTAATTTGAAAAGGTGGATTTGTTGCACATGTTTAGGTGGCTCTTGTATTAATGGTGATTTTACTTGACATTATACACTTGACTTGAGACCCTTGGAGGGTGAATTCACGTGTCTTTGCAGAACCTTATTTAATGGAGGTTTGTGGAGGAACAAGCCTATCTTAGGCCTTTGTTGGGGCATCAATCCCACAGGGTGGATGCCATGACCCACACCTTGGGAGAAACTAGATGGAGAATGTTTCCTTTCGAGGCATGAGAATACATCTTGGACGATGAGACCTAGCCCCCCTTAGCCCAACGTTTGACCTTGGAAGGTTAAAACGTTCTTTTCTAGGGCATGACGTCACTTTTAGGGGCTAGGGTTTGGTGGTGATTGGAGGTTTTGATGATGGCATGGAAAAGAACCTTGAAGGAGGACCCCAACACATTAATTAATGGCCTTTGGAGGCCCAACGTCCCCTTCAAATTATCTCAACGATTTACTCCATGTGCCAAAATGTCACCCCTAGGGGGTATGACATCATCTTTAGGGTTTTCTTTCTTGTGTAAAATCAAATTTAAATTGTAAAGGGGAAACCGAAGGAGGTCAACCTCCCTAATTCTATTTTACCCTAATGATATGTGGACAAACTAGTTTTAAAGGCCTCCTATAAAAGGAGATCTAAGATATTTCATTTTATCATAACACTCTATCTATCTCTTGTGAAAATTTTATGGATGCTTATATTTGTCTATTGTGGAGCTAAAGTGGTGCACTACTGATCCAGATTATTTTCGGCACGAAATGAGAGCGGAGATATAATAAAGAAATGCAAAGAGATATCACGGATATCCAATAATATAACATAAATGTATCAGAGATGCAACCATAAACACAGAGATACAATAATACACATTTTCTATTAATGAAATAAATGTACAGAGACTGTAAAAATACAAAGTGAAAGACTCGCTAGAATGGTGGCAGCTTATCTCTGAGAAGAGATGTGACGGCTACTCGCATTCGCAAGAATATGATTACAATGAGGCTCTGAAGGCATACAAGAAGGCGTTTTACAATAAGAAATAATTTCAAAATCCCTAGACATCAAAAACCTAACCCTAGGAGATGAAAGCATCAAAAGTCATGTGGGCCCGTTTGGGTAAGTTGGTGCATCCAACTACTTGGAAATTAGTAACTTTACGCTCTGATCTTCGTTTTAGGCATGATAGCCCATTGGAAAGGTATGCGTTGAGGAGATTCATTTTGGTGGATCAATCATGATTTGACAATCATTGAGAATACTCGATCCCAAAAACCTTCATTAGGCCCTCAAGATGGCCTCAGTTTAAAACTGCTGAAAATGGTAAATTACCAAAATTGCTAGAAAAAAATTTTTAGCCGGATAGAAAAGGTGGGTGACCACAGATATCCACATGGATCAATACTACCACCTTGGAAACAATTATTCTCCATTTTGTTGAGTGCCAGAGGGGAGAGCGTTTGTTGAATCTGCATCTTAGTGACCTACTTACCTTCTTGGAGGATTCGTTCTTATCTTGTTGAAAGTTGTCACGAACATGTGGCTGGAGGAGTTGGACCTTTTTAACTAGTCTGGATATGTGATTCTTTTGTGTGAAGGAATGTTTACACATTATTGCAATCTTGTGACTGCTTCTATTGGATAGGATTCTTGGGCCGAGAGCTATAGTGGATTTCGCATTATCATACATTGTTCATATTTTGAGCAGTTATTGTGAAGAAACTGATTTTTTTAGTATGAGATACTTCCTTGTGACATTGTTTAGGTGGAGCAGTACTCGGAACTACCTCTAGTGATACATGGTGACCCCCAAGTAACAATGACACTACGAGTCGAACTCATAAATGACATGGCACTTCCACATATATGGTTATCCAAAGAGAACATCACAAACATCAGGTGAAACATCATAATACCTCATCCTTGGAAAGGGTTGGATGTCATATGATGTCGATATTGTTGTTACGAAGATCATAGTCCTTGGCGAAACCACAATGATATGTGGTTACACGAAGATCTCGTCCTTGGCGAAGCCACACAATGTTGTATGGTTGCAGGTGTGGTGTTTTCGACAATCCCAACTGTTTGACAACCTCTGTTGAGATGAGGTTCTTATGGCTTCCGCTGTCAACAATAAAATGCAGCGAGGTCCCCTTCACCCACATATTTGAATTAAAAAGGTGCTCCCCCTCTTCAGGATCTGTTGGTTCTTCTGGTTGAATTGGTGCGGTCGTGACAATAGCAGTGGGGTCTGCGTCAATGATCTATCCTTTACCAGCATTTTCAGAATCATATTTTGAATCAAGGTTCGGCTCCTTGTCTTTGATCTTGGCCACCAATGACTATTTTGAGCGACATTCATCGGTGTTGTGCCAGGGGATTTTGTGGAAATCGCACCATTTTCCAGTGTCCTTTGTCTTCCCATGGCCCTTCTTTTCCTGTGCCTTGGACTAGTTTTCAGGAGACTGTTTGTTAGGGTCATCTTTGTCATACTTTGGTTGTTGCAGATTTGCAGACCTGAACTCTCGTTTGTTCTAGTGCTTAAATTTCTGCTCGATTTTAACATCATATCGATAAGCAACACTGAGTGATGAGATGTCTAGAAAATCCATTTCAGTTTTGATGTGTCTATGTAGAGCCCCACGGTATTTCAAAAACAAATGTCGTTCAAAGTCTTTGATACTCATCTTGGTGCGCAAGGTATGGAAGGTATTGGTGAACTCCAAAATTGCTTGCCCCCTCTCTTGCCGCAATGTGGTCCATCTCATGTACTGGTCCTCATAGTTTCCAACAAGGTAATAATGTTCCTTTACCGCATCCACAAAAAAATCCCAAGTGGGCTCGGCCCCATATATTCCAGACTCCTCTGTGGAACTTTGCTCCCAGTAAGTTTCCCACCCATGTTTGACATGGGGGAGAGATTTAAGGAGTATGAAGGTGATCTTTTCTCTGTCGGAAAAATTCTAAATAGAGAAATAACCTTCTAGCATATTTAACCATTTGTCTAGGGATTTTGCATCTATCTGTCATTCAAATACAAGAATATCAAAATTAACTTGTACCTTGAAAGGAGAAGTGCCTCCAAAGTGGTTGCTTGATGAAGATGCACATGTTGCTATCGACAGGCATTGAAGGATGTGGGAAAATTTTCATTCCTCTGTCATGTGAGAGCTTGCTCAAGCAACAGATTGATAGGATCGTCTGCTCCATATTTTTTCTTTTCTTCTACCATTAAGGGTTTCTTGGGCATGTGAGAGTGATTTTCCTCAAGAGAGACAAGATCAAGACCCAACTTGCTATACTCGGACCTCATCAGGGACATGCACTGAAAAAATTATCAAGAACAACCTGCTCTGATACCACTGATCTAGATTATTTTCGGCACAAAATGAGAGCAGAGATATAATAAATAAATGCATAGATATATCACAGATATCCAATAATATAACATAAATGTATCAGAGATGCAACCATAAACATAGAGATACAATAATACACAATTTCTATTAATGAAATAAATGTACAGAGACTGTAAAAATACAGAGTGAAAGACTCACTAGAATGGTGGTAGCTTATCTCTGAGAAGAGATGTGACGGCTACTTGCATTCGCAAGAAGATGATTACAATGAGGCTCTAAAGGCCTTTTCACAATAAGAAGGAATTCCAAAACCCTATACATCCCAAAACCTAACCCTAGGAGATGAAGCACCAAAAGTCATGTGAGCCCTGTTTGGGTAAGTTGGTGCATCAACTTCTCGGGGTCATAACTTTTGCATACGATCTTTGTTTTAGGTGTATGATAGCCCGTTGGAAAGGTATCATCGAGGAGATCAATTTTGGATGATCAATCATGCCTTTGACTATAATTGAGAAGCTCAATCCAGAAAAACCTTCATTTAGGCCCTCAAAATGGCCTCAGAAGTTAAAAACTGCTAAAAATAGTAAATTGCCAAAATTGCCAAAAAAATATTTTGAGCCAATTGGAAAAGGTGGGTGGCCACCGATATCCACCTAGATCATCTACCTTCTTGGAGACTTGTTTCTTGCATGTTGATGGATATTTCTTGGTAGACAAGGGTTTTGTTTGTTTTCTATTGGAATTGGTAAGCAATTTTCT
This sequence comes from Picea sitchensis, assembly GCA_010110895.2. Classification (NCBI taxonomy): domain Eukaryota; kingdom Viridiplantae; phylum Streptophyta; class Pinopsida; order Pinales; family Pinaceae; genus Picea; species Picea sitchensis. Next base: position 8,557 of record SNQJ01S0002646.1, read on the forward strand.
TAATATTGATGGTAATTTCTACTTGTTTCAAGGTTATTATTGTCTAAAAACCATTGGAGGAGTATAAGTACATACACTGTCCACCAATTCCATCATATTTTGTGTTGGATAAGTCATTTTTAAAGGTTGTTAGGAGGAGTAAAAGGGCTTACACCCTCCTACATTTACCTTGTTGGATTTGTTGTCTCTAGGGAGTAAAAGGGATTACACCCCTAAAGAAGTAGTAAGTATAAATATTACATCCAAGACTCCATAACCCAAAAGACTAGGCACTCATCTACTTGCATTGGAGAAATAAAATCACTGTATTGAAATACATGATTCTTTTGGAGATATGGCATTTGTTCAAATTGGAATCTTTTCTTAGTGCCAAAAGCTTGCTTGAGCCACTAAGGCGTATACCTTAGCCTTTTTATTCTCTTTCTTCAGTTAATTAAATGATACATCCATTAGGGATGTAGCAAAACACTCTTAAACTCTTTCTTTACTCACTAATCTACCATTGAAATTTGCTTACGAACTGCCATATGAATTCTACTTATCATTGGCTATCTTTTGGGTGGATTGTTTGTTGATTTTGGTGGATAGATATTGTTGTTGTAGAAATCATTTGATACAGCCATAAGGCTTCCCTAATACTTTTCTGATAACTTTATTTAACAACCCTATTTTACCGGCATAGCTTGTTCTTAAGTATTGGAAAATTATCTACATGTTCAATACTTGATCGTCCAATAAACATTTGATGTTTTTGATGGTTACTTCTATAGTTAACAATTGTTTCCATTGTTGATATATATATGTGTTTACTACTACAATATTAGGACAACAAGCTTCACTTGCTTGTCCCATTAAATATTTGGCTTGTATTTCGATCAATTGTCTTGTCTCAGGCAGGTTTAACATTATCTTGTAGGTACACAACACTTTGGCAACCTCCCCTGATCAACAAGAATTGTTTACAAGCCTCTTTCCATTTCCAAACTTGACCTATATGGGTTTCATTGGTCATTCTACCACTTTCCATCTCAATCCCCCTAGGTTACTGGGATTCCCCCCTTGTGGTGACTTATCATCACTAAAGCGAGGGGAGTATCTATATAAGGTGATAGTGGGTAGTTACTCCCATAGTTGTCTCACTTTTTTGGATTGGGTAGGGATTTTCCCAACCTACAATATGTGTGATAACACATACCACACTTCATTTTTTGGGATTGTTGCATGAAAGCATAGATGTCGGGATCTCATTGAAAAAAAATAAATTCCAACATTCAACTAGGCTCCATTGACTGTCAATATGGACTATCTCCAAGTCTAAGAGGGATGGGAATGAACATTGATTACAAAATTTGGATCTAGAGATTGCTCAGAGCTGAGAGTAAATGAATAGACTTTTTATTGTGTGAACAAGTGAGAAAGAGACTAGATAAAAAGCCATACCTAGAGCAAGAACCAGTAGCTAAAGCCAAGAGAAAGATCCAGAGCCAAAGTCAAAGTTGTAGCCAAAGCCAGAGTTAGAACCATGTTCTAGAGAAATAGACAGAAGGCACATTGATCTAGATTGGAGACCAAAAATATTTTCGATGGGGAGGTGTGATTTGAAATGAATCCCAACAAGTGAGTGGTTGTAAGAATCACCTGCAAGTGTAATTATATGATTAATGAGGGTTAGATAAACTATTAAGGACAATGCAAATCTAAAAGTAAATGAAACAAAAGAGAGAAAAAGGATAAATAAATGAAAAAAAAAATGATAATAGGAGAGAAAATACCGAGGAATGGAAAATGAAAGGATAGGCTTGTTGGCCTTCTCATTACACTAATGCTCCCTATTTCTTCTTGTACTTTCACTCTCATAGGGTATTTTGTTGGCCAAGAGAGGTGATGATGCATATAGAGCCATGGGCCACATTGTAACTAGAGATTGCTAAAATGAGAACTAAGAAACCATTCAAAGCTAGTTTTCCAATTTGGGTTTCCAAGGTAAACAATGTCTCTATGTGCAATGGTTTTCTCATTTGGGTTTCCCAGGTAAACAATGTCAATATGTGCAATGTTTTCTATATGTGTTATTATTTCATTGTGCCAACTTGTTTCTATGTTGATAGTAGAGCTTCTCTTTGATATTATTGGTTGTCAGTAAATAGTGGGAGTGTAAATGAGAGGGACATGTAATCAAACTTGTGGATTCATTACATTATTGGTTTTCCTTTTCCAATACAGAGTATAACAACTCTATTACTACACCATGGGATGCATTTCCAGACCTGGAGATCAATGGTTGTCATCTCAAAGTCATTTCACTTCTATAGGAGGTTTCTAAATTGGTTTATTTGAGTTTTTAAGCACTGTTGGTAATTTTTTTCTCTTTGCCTAGGTCGTACCCCTCTTCTATGAGCAATGCTCTTACATGTTGGGTGAATTTTGGGTTAGATTGGCTATCCAAGAGGCTATGTGCATCCCCTAAACCATTTATCATCCTTATAGATGTCACCAAGACTGTATGATGCCATACTATAGTTTTACGGGTCATACACAACGAAGGGAGGTCATATAGTAGTGCCCACTCTCAATTGTCTAGTAGTTTGTGCATTTGAATTGTCTTTGGTTACTCAATTGTTATGTGAATGAGTTATAATTATCAATGATTTCTTCAGTTTATGGATATAATTGGGTGTACTCAATTTCATTTAGATACACAACATTGTTGTATTCATTATTATTATTATTTTAGGATCGCTAGTCTAATTAAATTGATGGGAATGCTAATATTACAACTTTACACACCCAATTACTTTCCCATAGCCTCATGCTTGCTAAAATCATTGGTTGAATAGTTGTAGTGTTCCTTTCCTCATTACCAACCTTGTATAGACATAGAGCATGATGTTTGAGTTTGTGCTATGTTCCTGTAGCTATGAACCAACCAAACATTGTGTTATGTTTGTTGAGCTATGAGCAAAAACCATCTTACAACAATTGAAAGTCCATTTATAAATACACCATGCATGAATAACATGGCCAATATTATACTAGCCTTTATAGACGATGTGATGGGAAATGTTTAAGTTTTTTTCTTTTACATCATCAAAATAATCTTCTATTGGCTTTACTTTGGAAATGAATTTATTTGCCTCCGTACATTAAATTGATTCTTCACAATTCATCTATTCATGTTATATGGGGAATCCCCTTTATCTAAATTATTTTTAGAAAAAGAAGCCTTATGGATGTTGCTCAAAGTGATATATTTTTCTAACAATTGCAAGAAGGTGTATAGTGTGAGCTGAGATGCTCTTATGAGTTCATCATAATTGAATATTGTTGAAATTGTTCAGAGCCTCTCCTCAATTGAAGATTAGCATTTAAGGATGGTACTAAGATGTGCTCATTATATTTGATATAAGAGTAGATTTTGGCTAATCAAAACCATTTTTTTTTTGTTCTTGAACATTAGCATTAGTAGTCTAGAGCTAATACACAAATATCAAAACCAAAATTGAAAATAGGACAGGTGATTGAATAAGCTTTGAACATTGGCATTAGTAGTCTAGAGCTAATACACAAATATCAAAACCAAAATTGAAAATAGGACATGTGATTGAATAAGCTTTGAACATTGGCATATAGTAGTCTAGAGCTAATACACAAATATCAAAACCAAAATTGAAAATAGGACATTCGATTGAATAAGCTTTTTAGTTTGTTGATGTATTTGGATTAGACAAATAATTAATTTTATTTCTAATTAATTTTATTTCTAGGAAAGCTTATTCAGTCTCAAATAATGTTTGAAGAAGTAAAGTTTCACTTTTAACAAAGGAAAAACAGAGAACAAATTTTAATTTTCAAAGAACATCCATATTGATGGAACTAGTGGATTTGACTGGTAAAGTTTATGGAGGTATACATACCTTATCCCTCTTTGGATTTGAACTTGTGACCTCTTAAGAAGAAACACATGTTCTTAACCATTAGACCCACTCAAACTGTATATAAAATAAAATAAAAAATAAAAAATATTAATTATAAAAAATTTAAATTAATAATATAAATATATATGCAAATTCCGAATTTGCAAAGCCAGATTTACTATTTTCTTTGCTCTACACAGAAAGCCTATCTCAATTACGATTGGTTGAAAACACTGCCCACATAATTTGTTGAAGAGACTGTCCACATTGTAGAGGGGTTGAAACCAATTACCTCTTATTTTGAAATTGTTTAATAATTAATTAATACTAGAAATTTTGTATAAATTTTTGATAAGCGGCTTTTTATAAAAAATTATTATTTTTATTATTATTTTATTTTAAATTAATTAATTTAATATAATTTTATTATAAAAAGTTAATATTTTAATACAAATATAATTTGAAAAAAAAATAAAAAGAAAAACTTAATATAACAAGGAAAATGAAAATTTTAAACTTTGTGCATTATGAAATCATTTCTATGTTAAAATGATTTGTCTGTTTCAATTCCTTATTATAAAAAGTTTGAAAACTTTAAATAAAAATAAAATATATTAAAAAATTAATTAATAATATAAATACGCATTTTTAATATGAAATTGAAAAGTTAATATTTGTAATTCTATTTTATGATATAAACAACATTCTATATAATTTAGAAAACTGTGATATAAATAATTTTATATATAAATTAGGAAATAAATAAAACTTAAATTTTTTAAACAAATTTAAAAATTTAAATTTGGATGAAGCAAAATAAAAAGTGGTTAAGTAAATGGAATATTAAGTTGCATGAATGCTCTGACATTAAGGAAGAAATAAAAAAGCTATTGAATGAAAAATTTAGAACTGTCATGTGCACCAATCAAGGTGGGCTTTAATCAGAATTGTGATCATAGTCAGAAAACATATTTAAAGGTAGCTATTAAAGGAAAAACAAGATTGTTAGTTGCACAGCTGAGGACAGATGTGAAATCCATAGGTGGAGGGTACCCAATAAAATTTGGGAGGAGAGAACTTGCATATTCTGCAATAAGAGTGTGGAGAGGGAGCGACACTTTTTCATAGAATATGCAGCTTACAAAGATATTTGCAATAAGTATAAAAACAGTTTAAAGATCCACAACATGTACCAACTATTTGACGGGAATAAGATCAACCAGATTACTAATCTTCTAGTTAAAATTCATAGCAGAAAATCTGAAAATCTGACATTAAAAAGAAAAAAAATGTGAAGATGAATTAAAACTGTTATTTTATTTTATTGATCCCTTAAGCTGTTCAGTGTTGAGAACGTCATTATAATCCATCATTTCATCATTTCTAAACCAAACCTAGATCTTCAACCATGTACAGGAATCGTCGAACCGTTCATTGTGATTATCACTTGACTCTATTGGAAATCTTCCAACGACATACAGGCTATGAGCACGGCGGACATAGGTTCGAATCTCATTAACTCAAATGAAAGAAAATACACACGCAACCACAACACAACACTTTGAGTACAGGTCATGCTAACGGGACTCTCTCTTCCGTTCATATTTCCAACACAGGTATCCATTTATCTTTACCTTGGCTTTGGCTTTGCCTTTTGTTCAGAAACGAAGAGCTTCGATCTTTTGAACGACCTCCCTCAGGTCAAACGACGGTTCTTCCTCGATGGCAACCTCATGAAGATGTACGGAAGTTGAAAGCGCATCGGCCTTTGGTGCCAGCACCTCGCGGTAATCCTTGCGGATATTCCATAGCATTTTGGCAGTTTTCCTCATGCTCGGTCTGTCTTGTCTGGAAGGACCAGTGCATCCAAATGCCAGTTCTAGAACTCTCTCCACCGCTAGACGTGCTGCTGCACTTGTTGTAACCTTTGGATCCAACGCCAAAATCGCATCTCCTGCCAGAAATTTCTCCAAAGCCTGAAAATTCATGGTTAAAATCATTACAAACAAGAAAACCCCCACTAAGAAATAACATATCACAAAATATTTCTTCCAAAACGTGAAATCCATGAAAAACCCGCCAAAAACACGAAGATCTGCAAAGGAAAGTTAATGTTAATCGGGAATTTCTTTTGCCTGGTTAAAATCCAAAATGGCCAAGATTGTGGAAATTTCTTAAGAGCTCCAGCTTTGTAAATCTCAGCATAGAATTATTAGAGGCTTTAAAATCTGGAATTTTATGAAAGCTTGTTAGGAAATTTAGTTCTTCGCCACAGTGCAGTTTATGACAGGCTACAGACCTGCAGCAGAAAATTAGAGCTTATACAAAAAATCTTTTAAAAGCTTGCATTCTTGTTCTTTCAAAGAAAGCTGTGAATTCTGAAAACATAAATCGAATTATTCTAGATATTTCTTTAAAGCTGCAATGTTTTTTAATTTCAAACTGCAGAGTTTGGGAAAATTCCGCAATTCAAAATGTTAGAATGGCTTCTAACGTTCTATTTCTCACAAGCTGCGGATACTGCAACCGAAAACCGGAGCTTATTCAAAAATCTGTTCAGTTCATCAAATATTGGAATAAATTTCCTCAAAGCAATTGTTAAATTTATACAAATTATGTCGAACTTTTATAAAGAAAATGGAAAATTTTGTAAGGTTATGAAAAGCTATGATTTCTTCAACGGAAGTCAGGTTCAAGAAAATTCATTATTCGTGCAATTCATTGTCAGTTATTGTGGATCGCAAAATTTCACGGGAAAGCTTAAAGATTAATACCAAGCCTATATTATTCACAGTTTCTACATATACTCTTCTCTGCAAGGAAAAATCAAGGAATTCTTTCAAAATCTGCAACAGATTGTCCACTTCGATGCATATTGGGAATGCTGCAAAAATTAACTTAAGTGTTCTCCAGAAATTATTTTGGCTTACCCATCTTAGAGTAATCCGCTCTCCGCGCTCCCTTCTATGCTCTATTGGCCGCCTTCCAGTGATCATCTCAACCAGCAAGACCCCAAATGAATAAACATCACTTTTGGCTGTAAGTTGGTTGGTCTTCATATACTCCGGATCTAAATAACCTGCTGTTCCTTTGACTTGTGTAGAAATATGAGTTGTGCCATCATTTTCTGGAGCAAGCCGGGAGAAGCCAAAGTCCGCTACTTTGGCCCTGAAATTTTCCGTCAGTAAAATGTTGGAGGATTTAATGTCTCTGTGGATGATTGGATGATCTGCAAGAAGAATTTGAAGCTCAGTTTTGGAATTTTTAGGAAATTCTGAAGCATGCAACTGTATCTATTATTGCTTTTTAAGAATATTATTTTTTATTTATATATATATATATGGTTGTAATTATGTTTTCTGAAAATATTATTATAAGTATTTTTTGAAAGCACATATTATGATGTAGGTTTTATCTATGTGACAACATCTTTACCAGGTTGTAGAAGGACTTTTAAATATAATAATGAGTGAATTTCTTTATCAATATGTATCTTTTTTCTTTTCTTTTATTGTTGTGCACCTCATGACATCTTTAATCCATAAGGTTATTTCTATATAAGTTATTTTCTATTTAAGCTAGTGATTTTGCAATGATGCTCTAGTCTTAGACTTTCATAATACCATATTTTAATTTTAAAAACCCATGAATGTACTTGTACCATAGGAGTACACTGTATAGTGAGATTCATCAATGTTTTATTCACTAGTGCTCAAACCCATAAAAATATGGGGAAAGGCTTGAATCTTATAGACTTATTTATAAGTTGTTTTTTTTTAATTGTAAAGGCATAAGATCATTGTTTTACAAACTTACAAGAATAATGATTTACAAACTAATTGTATAATAAAGCACAAGAAACAAACATTTAATTTGAGATCGCTATAAGAAATTGGGTTAAATGGAGTCATTCAGAGTGTAGTGGGACCCCAATGCCTTGTTTCTTTTTGCTTCTCACACTTTAAGTTCCTTTTGGATTTCCTTCCTCGAGTGAGAGTTGCAAAAGGAAGGGAAGAGCTGAGATTTTTGTTGGCTACAATAACCGGAGTGAAGGGAGATCCAAAAGAAACTTCTTTGAATTCTAATGGAGACTTTATTAGGATGTTGTCCAATGCCTTCAAGTCAAACACTTATTGCTTTCTATGCTCCTCCCTTTTTGAATATCCTTCCCCATTTGCCATTCTTTGAAGCAAGTCATCTATTAGGTCCATATTAGGTCAAGGTTCCCAAAAATGCCTCAATCAAAGGGGGGTTCTCATGGATTTTCATTTGATGGACCCCTATCTATGTTGGGATGCCTCTAGCAGATCCCTTGTTTGGATTTTGATAGAATGATGGGGGAGGGTTGGATATTCTAAGATTAAACTCCTTTTCAATATATTTTGAGCTTTTATGAGGATATTCTTTCTTTCTCTCCTTAACTCGTTCTGGGGGTAGATTCCCATCTTGTTGAGACCCTTCACTCTCTAGAGTGATTGTAGGAAGTTCCTTGTTTTCTTAAGTTGGGATTTCTCTATCCTCCTCAGGGGAGGGAGGGGAAAGGATTTATGTGTCCAATCTAGGAGATACTTTGTTTGGTGGTAGTTCCAACACAAAAAAATTGTTTGGGATTAAATTAGCTTTGGAATTATTATTAGAGTGAGGAGTATCTTGAGGCTATCTTCTCTTCTTTTTCTAAGTTTTTGATGCTTATTGAAATTATTCTTCATTCTACAAAGGAGGAGGAGGAATATTTCTTGAGTAGTTTTGTTGAAGTGGTCATACTCATGGCAACCATTGAACTTGAATGGAAGTTGTTCACAATTCAGCCACTGCACATGGATCTAGTTGTCAATTTGAAATTTTATTGCCTTGGAGAGGCCTTCTTCAAGATTAAATTTAACACAAATTCGAGTGCGTGAGTACATGCCTCATCTTGGTTTAGTTGTTTCCAAAAACCTCCCCAATTTGTTGTTGAATGCTCCTAAGGTTTCATTTTCTCGGAGGTTTAGGGGGAGAAAGAGGACTATGACATAAACCAAAAAGATTGAGGGTATCTCCTTCTCTAGACAAAATTCCAAAGGTCCTCTTTCATATATAGTGCACTAGCTCCAATGAACTAGGGACCACTACAAAAAATAGTATCATAGTCTTCTTTAAGCTAACAATGAAAGCCAAAGTAACCCTTTCCATAGAAGTAGCATTGAACCCCACCTTTCACACAAGGAACCCATTTATTTTGGGTCCATGTTTTCAAGATTTTGTGATTCGTTCATGCCCCCGTGAATTTCCCAATCAAGATTTGTTCTACAAAAAACACTACTTTTCTCTTTGAGCCAGTAAATGGAATGCACAATTTGGGGAGGTAAAAAATCAGACCATGGTAAGCAAATTCTACACTATGGAATCCAACCTAGAAACCTATATAAATAAAATTGAAAACATCAATCAAAATTATTACAATAGAGTACTATAATGTACAAACAAACATTGCTAATAATTAGAACAACAAACATGCAAATTTGAACTCTCAAAACAACACCACTTTTATGTATTAAGTCTAAAAACAATAGACTAATTGCTATAGCTAAAAACTCAAATTCTCAAACCATCACAATGGTATTCCCTACTTCTCCTTTATAGACTAGGAAGAATAGAGGGTACAATGAATTTTCACACATGCACAACAATGCCTCAACTAAGAGTATCAAAACCTAAGCTGAGTGCACCTTCATTGCATGGATAGACAAGCCACATAAAGTGTGTCTCTACTGGAGATGATCTGAGGGATGAAAGTATGCATTCTCCTAGAGATATGCACCTTTAACTAAGGGTGGGAGTCAACATGCATGTGCACCTAGTCTATCTAGGGAACTATGCCCTCTAATTGTGCATGCAGAAATTAAATAAAGAGAAACTTAGAATTAAAACCAAACTATTAAACAAAGAAAAGCATATAAACTGGAAATGAATGGAGGATGGTATATGCATTCTTTTGGAACGCATGTTCCCCCTATATCTTTCTACTCCATAAATTCCATGTGTGTCATCATTACTTTTGTATGGAATTGTTGAAGGAGGGTTGTACAGAACTGTTGTATTGCTCTACATAATTGTTGTTCTCTATTATGCTCGAATAAGAAAGGTGTTATAAATGGAACACGCTCCAAAGACACAAAGGTAAATCTAACACTCCCTCTTAGCTAGGAAAGTGTTCTCCACCCCCCTAAGCCCTTCCCTGAACATATCGAACTTCCCCTTTTCCATGGGCTTGGTTAAGATATCTGCAACTTGTTGATTTGTAGGAATGTATTAAAGAACCACGACTCCCTTTTGGATCATATCTATAATGAATTGGTGCTTGATATCCAAATGCTTTGATCGATCATGAAACGTTGGATTCTCAAAGAGTTTGGTACAACTATGATTGTCATAGTAAATCATGGTAATGTTCTGTTGATGCGAGAAAAATCTCCCCAGTCAACAAAGGGGAAGAGTTTCCTGATGGTGAATCCCAATTAGACTTTCTCTCATTTGGGATGACAACCTCCAAGTGAAATGTAGGCCTAGTTTTTCCACTCAAAGAAATTTGTTGAAAATAGAATTTAAAATCAAATAAAATTATACAAATTAATATAAAACAAAAGTGTAAAAATCAAATTAGTATAACTTATCCTAGCTAAAATCATTAAAAAATGTTCGATACATGAGTGAATAATGAATTACTAAATCTTTTAAGAAATAATTATTTAACTCAGTAATTTATATGATCTCAAATGCATAAAATGTTTCTTTTAGAAAAAAGAATTATTTAAAAGAATTTTTCATACATTCCTATACCTGATTAATGACCAATCAAAGAATTTATCATAACAATATTACAACAAGGAAAATGATTTCATGTGAATAGAAAGAATTCTACAATTAATTCATCCATGAAATGAAGAAGAAAAAATATTACACTAAACCATGAATGTCTTCAAAAATCCATTAGCCTTCTTCTTTTATTCAACTTAATAGAAATATACAAGCAAAGTTCAAAAATTTTCCGGCCACCTTCCCCCAGGAGGAGCTCACCTTATATTCCAAAATATGGGCATTTTCCAAATCTTTTAGTTACACCTAATTACCCCAAACAAGATATTTGGTTACTTTTTTGTTACATGAATATAATTCTCTCTTCTTGACTTACAAATGTGTTTGTATTTGCATCATTCTTTGGCTAAGTTTTATGGAGTGATAATGAAACAAAAACATAATCCAGATGACTTACCACACCTCTATTTACAAACATTCTTATACTTGCATCATTCTACACTTCCATTCAGAAAGTCTTATTCCTCATAACCCTCAAACCCCTAGGATCTATGGGAAACCTAAAATTCATAAAAAAAAAAATCCCTCTTAGACCTATAGTAAGCGCTATAAGATTACCCACTTATGCCCTAGTTTGTTTCCTTATTGGTAAACTTCAATTATTTATTGTAAAAACTCCCTCATTTATTAAAGATTCCTCTTTATTCAAAAAACTTGAAATATTCACCTTGATGAATAAGAAATCATGGTCAGTTTCAATGTTGTTTCCTTATTCACCAAAATTCTTGTTCATGAAGCCCTTGACCTTATCTCAAAAGTATTTGACCTAGAAACCCTTAACCTTATTGAAATTTTCCTCACCTCCACTTTCTTTACCTTTAAAGGAATATGATATGAGCAAATAGAAGTTGCAACCATGGGGTTAGTCTTATCCCTAGTGGTTGCAATATTTTTATGGAACATTTCAAGGCTTTAGCCTTAAAAAAATTTCATCTAAAACCCAAATGTTGGTTTCAATGTGTGGACGATACCTTTGTCGTTTGGCCTCATGAACATACCTCATTGAATCCTTTCTTTGACCATATAAACAACATTTCTCCCCACATCCAATTCATTATGGAAATCCAAAAGGAGGAATATATTCCCTTTCTGGATGTTCTCATTTCTTGTCAACCTCGTGATACCCTTAACCACCAAGTTTATAGGAACAATACTCACACTTACAAATACCTTCATTCCCACTCTCACCACCACCCATCCCAAAAAACTACCATTCTAAAATCTCTTGTAACTCAAGCCATTCGAATCTCTGATCCCCATTTCCTTGAGAAGGAAAAATCCCACCTTACTAAGTCCCTTATGGCCAATGGTTGCTTAATCTCCCAAATCCATGAATCTTTTTTCTCAGACTATCATTCTAAATATAGAAAATCCCCTTCCTCTTTCATGTCTCTAGTTTTTATTTCTCTTCCTTACATCCATCAAATTACCAATCATATTTCAAATATCTTGGCCAAAAATAATACAATAACTCTTTTTAAACCCTATAAAACCCTTGAGAATTTATTTATAACTGCTAAAGATAAATCTGACCCTATGCTTGGCCAAGTGGTTCACTGAATTCCCTACCCTTGTGGAAAAGCATACATTGGCCAAACTAATATATATTTCTTATATATAGGAACAAATAGCTAACACATTTCACAACCGCATCTCCAATTCATCTATCGCAAAACACTCTCACAATTCTAAACACCTCATTTTCTTTAACAAAACCAAAATTCTTTCCTCGACACCCTATCACTCCTCTCATATCATTCAGGAAGCCCTTGAAATTGAAAAACATCTTAATAATTTTAATCAAGAAGATGGATAAAAACTTAACTAATGTTGGAAGCACATTATCCATCATCTTGGTCAATAATCCTCTTCCCTCTCTTAGATTCCTAGATTATTTTCACTCCTAATTGGTTTCATCTTATATCTTCCTTATTTTTCATTCATATCTAGCTTCTATCCTTCCCCCCCAAATGGTAATCTCCTTTTTGTTTGTGCTCCTATCTATTCCCTTCTCCCTTACTCTTTTCAAACCACCACCACCC
>SNQJ01S0002646.1:22277-61835 GCA_010110895.2 Picea sitchensis
GAAGGAAGATATTGAAGATCATTAAAGGTAAAGAATCTCCAGAACCCTTGATTGTATGATTTCAAAATGTGATCTTGAAAACATTTCAAGTGAAGACAAAGAATCAAGTGATGATAGCACAAAGGAAGATCTTGACGAGACTTCAAATGAAGGTAAAGAATCATGTGTTGATGTTGGCAAAAAGGAAAATCATGAAGATATTTCAAATGAAGGTAAAGAACCCTCAAAAACCCTTGATTGCAATGATGATGATGAATTTTTCTCTACAAGTGAAGAAGAAGATCTAGAAACAATTTGTGTAAAGTTTGATGGTAATTATCCTATGAAAATAATAGAAGAAAACCTATTAAAACTTCAAAAAGAAGTCGAAGAGGGTTTATATAGATATAGAAGTGATCATTATTATACACACTATAACTATATTTAGGATAACACTAAGAAGTTTCTTAGGAGGAGTCAAAGGCACATCTTGAAATTAAAGGAAATGATCAAAGAACAAGAAGACAACAATAAGACTCAATTAAAGGAAGAAGAGATCGCAAGACTAAAGAATGAAAAAGAAGAAATGAAGGTACATGATGAGATTAACAAAAGTTTTGAAACTATTGTCCATGTCAAGACCCAAATTGAAGAAGCCAAAAGGGTAGAGGAACTATTGAAGAATCAAATAAATGAAAAAGAAGAGTCATGTTGTAAGTTAGAAGCTAAAATTGTTGACCTTAGAAAGAAGGTAGAGAAGTCAAACAAATTCTTGAATAGCTCACTAATCTTGGATGAGATCTTGGAAAGTCAAATATCACCATATGATAAATCAGGTCTTAGATACAAAGGAGAAGATACACATGCTGAAGCAAACACCTCAAAGAAGCATGAGGTAAGTCCATCAAAGAAGGAAGACAATGTTGCAAAACAACCATCTACAAGACAAAGGAAATTTCAAAAGAACAAAGCAAGGAAGACATCAAGAAGCTATTCTTGGGACACCAAAGAAAAGGTATGAAAGTATTTTTCATGGGCATTGTTATTCATGTAATGGATATGGTCACAAATATTTTGAATGTAGATCTTATGAAAGGAGATATAATGGAAGATTTTATAACACCATAAGGTGTTGGAGATGTGATCAAATAGGACACATTGATGTTCACTGTAACACCATGAGATGCTACAGTTGTAGTGGATTTGGCCACAAATCCCAAGAGTGTTGGAACACAAGAAGAAAGTTCATGATGAGGACTTCACATAGCATGACTAGAAGAAGGAATGAAGTAAGAAAATGAGAGATATTTGAAAAGATGGATGCTCAGAGCTCAAGTTCTGAGAAGCAGGGACACCTTCAGAAGTGGGTGAAGAAGACTGAGCAACCAAAAAAGAATGGAAGCATTAAGGGAATCTCTAGTAATTCATCTACTGAAGCATACGTGGGTGACAATGGTATCAGTCGCGTACATACATAGGCTGACCTTGAATAGGTCACGTACATACACGAGCTGTTGTGCAGCAGGCCGTGTACATGTGGTAAAGCCTTAGGGAAAAGGCAATGCACATGGGTTGCAGCTTGATGTAATGGTATAACACTGTGTTGCAGGGTCTGACATTGTTTGTTACAGGTTCTGACATTGTTTGTTGTAGGTTTTTATGGTTTTCATATTGGATTATGTAAGGTGATGATGTAAAATAAATCTTGGGTGCATGGCACTAACTCATGAGTATGGATTGATGCACTTTCTGTTGAAGAACAATGTTGGTTATGGCAGTGAAGTTATGGCACCTTGGTCATGTGATATATCTTGATGTTGCTAGCTAGAGATGTCATTGATCTATTGAAGCATACTACTAGCACATATGTTATTAGATGCTTAGTATTTGTTGTAGTAGATGGAGGATTGATGTTGATATGTTGGGGTACATGGCTGGTACATATTTGAGTTTCATTGATATATCTTATGATATATTATTGGAAGTTGTATTGGTAGATGCACATGTTGGGATATGGTGGATACATTTCATGGATGATATCTTTTGGCACATTGTATGATGTTGATGCACATGGATGATGTGCATGGTGGGCACATTTTGGTACATGATGTACTTGGTTGAAATTTTATTCATGATTTCATTGTTGACATATCTTTTGTTTCATGATGTGGCACAAGTTTGATGCATGGGCAGGTCCAAGGATCATTATTGAAAGAGAAGTTGATATATGATCCGGTTGAAGATAGGGGGAGACATACCCATAGGGGCAGTCATTGTTCTTATGATTCTAGGAGGAGATACTTATCAGATGCATACCTAGAAAAGAGCCCTATATTTGAAGAAAGAGCACATAGGCATAATTCCAGGGGGAGTGATGGTCATAGGGGGAGCATGAGTGATGTATTTTCAGCATTACATCAGATTGATATCCCTTGTTCAAAAGGGGAGAGATTATTCAGCAGCATCCAAACAACGGGAACATCCCCGAGGATAGTTCAAGCAAGGGGAGCAGCCCCAAGAGGAGAATGGCCCTTTTCCATTGATGTCAAAGGGGGAGAGATAGTCACATTGATGTGATTGATGTTTATTGATAGAAAGAGATAGTCACATTGTTATGATATCTAATGGGGAGAGATAGTCACATGGTTATGATTGATGACTATTGATGTAGAGCATACCTTGTATACATGTTGACATCAATGTTGGTATTTCCATCAATGCCAAAGGGGGATATTGTTGGATCATGTTGTCATTGATGCCGATGGTTTGATTGTTTGATGTCAAAAGATTGATGTCAAGTGATTGAGTGATTGATTGATGTCAATGGATTGATTAATAGGTTTGATTGATTGATGATTGATGAACATGTATATGTATTGTCCTTGATGAGAATGATAGATGTCAAGTGGAAACTAATCGATGAAGATGACTCAATAAGTTATCATTGAAATGATGCATATATGAATATGGATCAATGAGTTGTCATTGATACATGATGAAGATGGATTCTTTGATATATGATGCATAGTTTGTTTGATGTAAAGATGACTCATTATTGTCTTTTCATGGTTGATAATAAGTACAAATGGATGAACTCCAAAGTGGTCCCCTTATGGTGAAATCCCTCACGAGAGGACGCTTTGCGGTTGAGTTGTGATTGAGAGAACCCATTCTTGTATGTGGAATAATGAGATGAAGATAAATGGAATTGTTGGTGAAACTATCCTAGATGGATAGTGCTTGTCATGCCATTTTTGGTGGTATGTGGAATGTCACATAACTCCTCATGGTTTGAGAGTTATGGCTTTACGAAGTTGGAGGACCCCCATATGAAGGCTTGAAGCCCCCAAGATCAAAGAAGTCAAAGTGACCTAAAAGAAGAAATCATTATTTAAATGATAAAGTAAAGTGACAAAGTCAAGGTGGATTATTTAAATAATAAAGAGAAGTGACAAAATCAAGAAATGATAAAGTAAGGTGACAAAATCAAGAAGGAATATTCAAATGATAAAGTATTGGAGCACTTTCTATTTATGAATAGTGGTTAACCCTAAAATAAGGAAAACATGTTAAGTGACCTAGAAATGGGTTAGGTGACCTAGAAGATGAAAGTATAAATAAGATAACTATGGACTCTTGCAAATCATCCTTTTTGGTGGATCAATGGAGAGATTATTGTGAGAATATCTTTTGGAGTATTGATGAAGAGCTTCTTGTGAGAGCACTTTTGGTATGGATCTCTTGAGCATGATTGAAGATCTATTCTGAGAAAGAGAGCGTGAGGAGGATCCCATGAGCACATCAAAGTCTCGACGAGTCTGAGGTCATGACAACAAAAGTCTCAGAAGTTCAGAAACCCTAGTTTCTGAGGTATACGCAGGCTTCTTTGAGCCAGGGTGTGTACATACACAAGATGAATGAGGACAGGGCGTGTACATTTGATGAGGTCTTGAATATCTGTGGTTGAGTTGATGACAATCTCTTGGATGATGAAGCAGGTTCCAAATCTGCATTCTATGGGCTCAGATTTTCCATAGAAACTCTGGTATGGTTGCATTATGTGTCTTGATGGATGTTCTTGTTTGTTGTAAGGTGAATGCTTGAGGCATTCTTGGTATGGCTATTGTGATGTGGTATGTTTTGGTTGATGGAGTGATCAACACTCTTATGATTCAGTATTGATATGATGGCTACAGTATACTGGTTGTTTATACATGATTGAATAGCATTCATATTGTGTGGTTGAGATGTATGAGAAAGCTATTGGAGAGCTTGGATGTGTTGTGACTGACTGTGGGTCATACTGGACAGTGGAAGATAGAAGAGAATGTGTTTACAGGTTGCAGAGGATTTGAGCATGTGATGAAAAGGATAAACCCTAGTTGCTCAGAAGTATACACAAGTTGTAGTATAGACTAGTCGCGTACATATGCGGGATGTACTACTTGTAGGGCATGTACACACGCGTGTTGCACTACCGACAGGTCGCATACCTATTGACAGATTGATATCTATTGAGGATTGTTGCCTCATCTCAATTGGTGCTGAGGGTGTAAGTTGAGTCTTGCATTATAGAGTTGGTGCTCCTGTAGAGTTGTACTCTATTCAGTTTTTGTTGATAAACCCCAAGGATTGTAGTCCGTAATAAAAATAAAATTGTACATACATCTTGTGTTCTTTGTGTTCCTTGTGGTGATGACTTGTTGATGATATATTGCCGATATATGTTGCTAATATGTGCTCACATCTAACTGGTTATAAATGACAACAATGAAGTAATGAGTTAATGGTGATTGTTAATTAATGAGTTTTGTGTAAGAGGGAGTTTTGGGAAAAAGATCCCCACACTCATTCACCCCCCCCTCTAAGTGTGGTAGGTGTGTCCAACATAATCTACATAATTGGCCTAAAAAACTAGCCACTTTGAAAAACATACAATCCTAGCAAAAGGCGTGTTTGTTGACCACTTTGTCATGAGTTGCATTGGCTAATTCTGAGTCCACTTTGTCATGAGTTGCATTGGCTAATTCTGAGTCCACTTTGACATCTTCTATGTTCCCCAGGAGCTTGTGAACAACTTCATCTTCCATGAGAGCCCCACAGTTTGAATTGATGGATTGCACTTGATTAGATGTACTTGATTGTTTCCCTTTGGACAAATTTATGACCATATTGTGGAGCATACTACAATCCACTTCCAAAACAAATATTCATCATTTGAATTGAACCAAAGTATCCATTACTATATCAATTTGTGAGGTTACCTATTATTTTAGTTCCTGAATTTTTCCTATAGCTACCAGAATATCATGTATGATACCCTCGATGGATTCCTTATGGCATATCAAACCCTCCTTATATCCTACAATTATCTATAATCCATTTGATAACCAATATTGGATGATACCAAGCATGAAATTGGGGCTCCAGTGACTCTGGTCCGCACTTCTGTAGAGGTGTTTGGGATCAAGAATTTAGTTTGAGATAATTCTAGATTCAAACTCAAGCAACACCTCAAAGAATGTTATTGATTAAAAAGGGGACAAGTAAACCTCTCCCCCAAGGAAACTAAAGAGAACACACTGCACATGAGAAGGAAGAGTCAAAGTGTATTGAAATTGAGGGGACTCTACCCAACCGACACCAATCTCGAAAACTAAGAGAAGTAAGCCTAGGAAAGACAGTGAGCAATATAATGTTCCAAAGAAAAATGAAAATCAAATATATCCCCAACAAAGATGAGACCCCAAAATATAACCTTCGAACCCCAAATGATTGCACCAAAAACTCTAAATGTGAATGAATAAGAGGTGGTTAAATGGTCTAGCTTACCTATGCACTAGAATAGAAAGGAGACCAAGCAAACTAACCAATTCAAAAAATTGAATTCCACCATACCAGAGAATGAGCTAGTGCTCTTGCAACTCCACCTCAAATAGTCCTCATTCCCTGCCACTATCCCATAATGATACCAAATAAATCCTCCCACGGGTTCAATTGCATTCAATATTGAATGTAGTTTCATGTGAGCCAAGGGAGGTAGTCCATTCACAATAGATACTCTACTTGATGAAGATATTTTTTTGTATGCTACCATGTGGATTATTAATTGAACACAATGTTCTTTTTCCTTCATTAATAACTATGGGATTGATTGATTATTGAGTTCACCATTGATGACCCATTTTAAAAGAGTGGCTTGATTGGCTTATGTATCCACAAGAACATTATGCTCTTGTAAAACATGATAATACTTGACCTCTAAGAATTTTTTTCCAACTTGGTATATCCTTTCCATAGGAGATGCTAAAATAAAGTATCATGTACTAGTATTTAAAGCCAAGTGCTTAATGATATTTTTTGAATCACCTATCACACTTAAGCTTTGAATCCCAAAGCCTGAAGTGATTTTTAAGCCTTGCAACAAAGTGTAGGATTCAACTTGGCTATTTGTTAACGCACCGAGACCCCAAGCATATTTAATTTATTCAATTTTTGAGGTTATCCCCCCCACCCCACACCTACCACCCCAAGCAAAAATTTATATTATTATCTCATAAGGGATTTATGATTATTTTATTCATATTTCTATTATTATTTCATAATGGCTTTATGATTATTTTATTCATATTTCACAGTGGTTATCTAATAATTTTTATCCTATAAAATATTAACCCTGACATTATTTTTTATCATTCTATCAGCTTTATTTGTCGTTGATGATGGGTGGAGCGTCCACTTGAAACGTTGGATGTTTCAAAAATTTACACATAGTTTATATCCAGAAAGTTTGAGCATCTTCTAGATTTTGTTTGTGTTGGAATACACCAAAATGGAGATCGGTGTGATATGTGTTTCATTAATATGATACATATATAAATACATGATCTATGACCTTTGGATTCATCTTCCAAGAGGTCTCTTGAACTCTCGATAACATTTCCTGTTCACTTGTGACTTTTCATATTCCTTCTCTAGTGAATAATAAAAAATATCATAACCTTAATGGATTAGGTTTCTAACAGTTTGTGTTTCATAATCGCTCTATATGTGCCCCACTGAAATAAATATTTTGATTCAACTAGATCATGAATATAGGAACATTTTGAATGGATCTTCGTTTAAGAAAAAATCATTTTTCTGCTTCTGCACTTAGAATATAGGTTCATGACAACGAGGTATAGGAAGCATGACCCCAAAGGGTTAGTTTCAAAGAATGAAACAAGTGGTCTTGACTTGGTGATACACTCACGGAAAGTGGGAAGATGAAATGTTCACCGAAAATGCCCAAGACTAACAGAATAGGTGATGGCATACCTACCAGTGGATTGTTTGATGAATTTATTGTCTTCTTTCCACCAACTAGTCATATTTATAGCAAGTAGTCATATTTTGAGGGAGGGAAGAGCCTATACATTCTCCCTTGTCATTCACAACTTTACAGTCTTGGGCTTTAGTATGACTGATAATCCACTCCATCAATTCCACATAGGGCATGACACGTTCCCTAGTCGCTACAAAGTGCAATAAAGACTTCTTGATTACAGGGAAAACTGCATCATCTACTTCCCTAAGCTCTAAATTTCTATGTGGGGTTGATTCGGAGTAGTATCCATTGTTAAATTTTGTAAAAATATCAGTCCTAGTAGGAATTGGCACTTGTGTGTCAATCTTGCCTCTTTTGCATGGATTTGTGTCCCAAAACAATGACACAAGGTTTGAAATCTTCTTTGGGGACAACTGGATGATGGTTTTTGCACTCTTATTCATTGGGGATTCTTCCGTTCACATAGGAACGGAACTAGAACCAGCCTTAGAATCACCAAACTATGCCCTTGGCCTCTTTGGTGTCCTCTATGCCGGAGCTTTCCTGGGAGGCATCGAATCTATTGGGA
Source organism: Picea sitchensis (assembly GCA_010110895.2). Lineage (NCBI taxonomy): Eukaryota > Viridiplantae > Streptophyta > Pinopsida > Pinales > Pinaceae > Picea > Picea sitchensis. Next base: position 30,152 of record SNQJ01S0002646.1, read on the forward strand.
ACCATTCATGGTAAGAAAACATCACAATAACATTCCTAAAACTAGATACTACACATCATAAACATACTTGTTACCAAGCAATGTCGATATTTACTGGAACAAAGATTACCTGAAAACACTTGTTTAATGTGTAATTACTAATCATCTGAATCTTTCCATGCCAGAGTTAAAACATGTGTTGTGGGCTTCAACTCGTTAGCAATCAAGATGAATAAGAAAATGTGCTCAATTGATAACAGACTCAACTAAGAAAATAATGCAGCTAGCTTTGGGGAGATTGCAATTTGACGATTAAATCTTAAATCCATGGGGAGAAATCTTCCAAAGTAATGGCGTTTAATGCAGTGGAAGTACCTATATCCGACCTTTGATGGCTAACTTGATGTGTGGAGGTGATTGTTGATGGTTTTTTGGAGTCATTTAACCCGACGCTCAGTTGTTTGGTTGGGTTCAGGCACCATAATACTTCACGCACGTTTCAAACACAACATTGATCTAATTATAAATGCATGCATCTATATAGAGGTGACATTAGTTATGCACATGTGTGAGTGACGTGGAGGACCAACATGGAATTCCAATGGAAAGTATCGATACCTGGTTTGAGAGGTTGTCTGTTGAAGCGACGAAGGACCCACTTCAGTCGTGAGGTGAAACGAAGTATAAGACCATCAATCCTTCAACCCAGATTAAATCTTCCATTCTGATTGGACGGTCAGCATTATGTGATCGATAGTCCATTTGGCGTCAGGTGTAGGTGGGAGTGACGTGGCATATTGATGTGGCACTAAATCAACACGTGTCAGTAGTTTATTGGTAGATAACTGAGGTGACGTGTCAATAGTCACATCCGAGCACGAGGAGAGAATGAACCATTCGATTATAAAATCGACGGTTTAGATGGATCTAATTGTTTGATTAGATGACCAACAACCCCTTAGGTATAACATCTATCGGTCATTGGGTGTGAGTGCGAGAGTGTTTAGATAAAAGATATGGTTGATTTAGCTGATGATTGACAAATTCATCAACATTGGTTGGTCGACATGGAAATCTTATAACGAAACAAACAAACACTACGAACCCCCGACAACCTATGAGCATGAAACTTAAGGCAATGCCATGGCGCTATCATGTCTCAGTACAGATGATGACATGGAAATGCCACTTGGCATATGACATGGCCATAAACAATTCGTGAATTCTGGAAAGGGAAGTGTACAGATGATGGCGTGGCCTTGGTACGACTGACACGTGGCATCTTACGTGGCACCTTAAAGACTAACAAAAAGGTCCCTTCCCTCGTTGATCATGGATAGTTGAGATTCAACAATTTTTTTAATAGGATGGTGGGTATTGATTGAACCTCCAAGATTCATGTTGGGTTTGATTGACAATTTTTTACTTATGGAGCTTTGACCTTCACCCGATGGTCGCATCAGGTGACGTGGTGAACTTAATTTCTTATGTGTTGGTGTAATGACTTTCCCGATGCCTGATAGGCTCGTCGGCCCTCAGGTCAGTTGTGAGGAATTTAACAATTTAGTTTGGACATTACCTCCCCACCCAATCTGATAAATCGACCCAATCAAAAGAGTAAATTTTGCACAGGATTTATGTATTTCTCTTTCTATCACTTAGTTGGTCAATCCATTTTAAACATGATAATTATTCATTGTGGTTTTAATTTGGGCTCGGGTTACTGGCTCAGCCGACGATCGAAATAAAACTCAAAGAAGTCAAGAAATCCAACCAAGTAGAAAACTTAAAGGTTGATAAAACACAAACCAACTGTATCGAATTTAAAAGTGGTACCCCAAATTTCATGAAATTTTGAGGGTGTGTTGAGTGCTCAACAAGTCTTAATAACCTCATAATTTTACCAACAAAAACTTGAAATCAACCCTCAAATCAAAAGTGGCACTAACAGTAACGACTTTTTTTTCCAAGATTAAAAAACTTATTTGAAACCATGGACTTAATAATAGGGATCATTGCAACACAAATCTTAAAATTGGCACATGAATCAAAAAGTGGTGCTCCTAGTAGCACCCCCCTTTTTTCTTCAAGTTAAAATGAAACATTTTTGAAATCATGGCCTTGACAACTGGTACCCTTGCAATTAAAACTTAAAATCAACCCTCGAATTGAAAAGATATGCTATCAATAACACCCTTTTTGGGTTTAAAATTGCAACATTTTTTAAGCCATTGCCTAAAAGTTTAATACTGTTACAAACAATGTCATAAAAAATGAACAAAATTGGAAAAAAGAAAAAATAAGAAAGAAAGTAAATAAAAATAGTAATAAAATTAAAAGAAAAAGAGGGGAAAAAACCACTCATGAGAAAAACAATTTGTTTTAATAAATAAAATTAAAAAACAATTTTTGTAAAACATATTTAAAAAAAAAAGCCCTTTCCTGCCTTTTTTAAATTTAAAAAGGAAAAAAAAAATCCTTCTATTTGTTTTTTAAACCACATTTTAACAAATTACTTATATATATAAGACCAAAATATAAAATGAAAACTAAAATTAAAAAAAGTAAAATAAAATAAACAATTTAAAATATATATATATATATATAATAAATTAAAATTAAAAAATTAAATTAAAAAAAAAGTTGAAAAATAAATAAAAATAAATAAAATGTTAGTTTTTTGGGAGGGGCGGTGGAAATGGGGGACTCGTGACTCCATTGAGCAGTGGTTGGATGGAGAGCCCCCTCCCTCTGTCTCCTTTATGATAGTCAGAGGCAGACGGGGGAATTAGAAGCAGAGAAAGAGGGAAGTGGGGGCACGTGATTTTAAGATATTTAAGTTATATTACTTCTTTTAGTTTGTATATATATATATAAACAAACAAAATCGGAGTCAAACAAGGTTGTCCCTTGTCCCCTACCCTTTTTGGCATATACATTGATAAGTTAGAAGAATGCTTGGAAAAAGCAGGTTGTGTCGGCCCTACTCTCACTGGTATAGTCATCAATCTTCTTCTTTATGCCGATGATGACAAGTTAGAAGAATGCTTTGGAAAAAGTAGGTTGTGTCGGCCCCACTTTCACCGTATAGTCATCAATCTTCTTCAATCTTCTTCTTTATGATAATTATATTATTCTTATGGCGAGGATTCCCCACAATATTGAAAACAAACTAAAAAATCCTCAAGGATTTTTTCTCCAATATGGTATGACTATTAATAATACTGATAGCACTAAGGTCATGATTATTAAATCCAACAATATCCCAAGTGATACCTTTGTATATGACAACAACAACTTGAGGAAGTGAATCCATACAAATATTCCTTCAATCTGATATTCACCACAAGATCAATTCAAATTATAACATTGAGAAAAGGGATGGCTGGATGGAAAGCTTATTATGGTCCTGAAAATACCTCGAAATCAAATTGATCTTTGAGCTCCGGATAAGAAATTCCTCTTTGAGACTCTGTTACACCTATTATTCTTTATAAATGTGAAGCTCCTGTGGGTCAGAGTATTCCCTGCGGAATCCTAGAGAAAGATAGGAGCAAATACAAAAGAATTTTATAACCTATAATCTCAAAATTAAAGGAAATACTACCTATCCCATCCTCCACTTAGAAACAAGCCCCCATTGAGAGCAAGGTCATGACTAGATACTCTAATGTATAAGAACAAGTTAAACAACATGGAATACAAGAGGCTCCCAAAAATTGCCTCAAAATTGTCATAACCACCACTCCACTCAAGCTGAGATGGCATATAAAGACACCGGTCTCTGATAAACTATTGTAATCATGGAAGAAAACCATTCGTAATAAAAGATGATACTATTAAAAAACATCAAATCAAAATTTGAGAAAAATGTGGTGATAAAGAGATAGAGGAAAAAGAAAATTAAGGTATTATAAAAGATGTAATCAACCCTAATCTAGAAGATCGTACCATCTATTTGTTTGCCATGTAAAGGAAAAATATACCATAAGATAAGAAACAAATTCTATGAGCTCCATAAGGAAATGGCGCTGGGTCAATTCCTAAACGCCTATGGGATGAAAGAGTGTGTCACCTTTGTACACTAAGAAGGTTGAAGATGAAAATCGCTTTCTCTTTTAGATTGTCTAGCTCTATACCCATATTAAATCTCATTTTCAAAATATTTATCACAATTACCAACCTTCCTAACCTCTTAACTCAACAAAAGTATGGTGATCTGGAAGTTTCCTTAATGTTTCCTTGAAACAAAACAAAATTCTAAAGAAGCAATCTCACTTACTCCCTTAAGGTCATATACCAATTCGGTCTTAGTAGATGCTAATCATCATCACATAATTTGTTTAAATGGTGGTATTATCCTACATTTTAACTCATTTATTTTTAAAACTTAGGTTTTGTTGAAAAAAAAAAGAGGTTTTGTTTTTTTTAAGTTTTTTTTTCAAATTTTTTTTAATAAATTTAAAATGTGAGTTTTTTTTTTAATTTTATTTAAAAAAAACATGTTTTCCCATTATTATTATTTTTGGATTTTTTTCTTTTATTTTTATCTACTTTCCATTTATTTTCTTCATTTTTGTTTATTTTATATGATTTTGTTTGCAACATTGGACTTTTAAGCTATAGAATAAAAAGTGTTGCAATTTTAAGCCATAAAAAAAAAGTGCTACTAATAGCAACTGATTTCGATTTATGGGTTGATTTTAGTGTTTTAGTTGCTAGGATATTGGTTGTCAAGGCTATGATTTCAAAAAACTTGTGATTTTAGCCTCGAGAAAAAAGGGAGGTGCTATTAGGAGCACATCATTTTGACTCAAGGGTTGATTTTAAGATTTTGGTTGCAATCGTATATGTTTTTAAGTCCATGGTTTCAAAGAAGTTGTAATTTTAACCTTGAAAACAGATATTGTTCTTACCGCCACTTTTCAACATCTATACTCAACACTTCCATGGGACAAAGTTAGAGGGACCTTCCAATTTTTATTCATATCTAAGACCAAATGTAGTCATACTATTGCTCGTGGAACACACTGCTAGACAACACATGTCAACAACCTAAAGACGGCCTATCATAAGCTCCATAGTGTTTTTCTCAAGCATAGATCTTGAGCATCTCACCCATGAAACCTTCTGACAACTCCCTATCTTATGTAGAAGCCATATTATACATACATCGATTTATGGAAGGTTTCAATGAATATGTTTTGATGCCTTGTCAAAAATCAAACCATGGTAAGAAGATTATACACTATAAAATCTAACTTAAAACCCTAGATAGATAAAACTGAAAACATTCATGAAGATAACTACGATAGAGTACCTTAACCTACAAACATATTGTTGATAATTAGAACAAAAAACATGCAAATATGAACTTCGTTTTTTTGTTTTCCTTCTATTATTATTTACTTTTCCCTTTTTTCTTCACTTTTCTTCATTTTTAATGATTATGTTTACAACAATACTGGCATTTTAGGCCATGGCTTAAAGAATGTTGCAATTTTAAGCCCGAAATTAAAAAAAAAAAGGTTTTTTTTTTGTAAGCTAACTATTTTATATTAATATAAGATGGAAAAAATTACAGGTGTTTTGTTGTTGGCCTGCCACTTGGGAAACTATCCGAGCAATAGAACAATTGTTTCTTTGGGTTGACTTCCCAGAATATATAAAAAAATAGGCTATAGTCATTTATATAGACCTTAACATAAAACTTGTCCTCTATGTTGTCTACTATCTGTGGATTATTATTTTGGATTCCAAAACTATATACATTATCAGATATTGAAAAAAACATGACAAATTATATGGAGGAGGGACCATCATCACGGGGAACCTGGGGGGTAGCCTCCTCAAGATCACTAAAGTTGATTCTAGTCTTGGCGGCCATGATTGTCATTTTCTTGTCAAGAATCTAGTTTTGCAACTGAATATATTCCATCTACATGGAAAGGTAGTTGTGAGAAGCAAATTTATTGGTGATGGCTTTGCTAACAAGAGTTTTGATGTGCTGATATAGGCTATGGTGCAAAAATATTTAGTTTCCCTTTCCCTAGTACAAATTGTGTCTAGGATCCAGGGCATTATCTCAACATCAACTTTAGCGTTTGGAGTCCTACTACTTTCTTGGCGAACCTCAGCTTCAATATCATCCATGACAGCCTAGACCTCTAGAGTGATATGGGCCAAGTATTTATTAGCAGTTATGATCGCCTCATGATGAGCTCGAGAGATCATGCGCTGAGCTCGTTGGCTTCGACCTCTGCCATAACCACAAAACCTGCCCATCCTTCCACGTGTGTTTCCTTGCCCTGCACCTTCCTTCCAACGATGGAAACAAGCAAAGTTGTTCGTGTGGCCCCTAGAAAGATGATCATTACGTTGAATGTTTATTCCACGGAGAGGAAAAAACACCAAAGGCGAATGTAGCCTTCGGCCCTTTCCAATTTTCATCTTGTCTTTGCCATGAATACTCAAACCTACATCACTATGATGCTGATAATTGTTGGGAATTTGACTTGTCTCCTTGAAATAAAAAATGAAGAGGTGGTGACTTCAGTCACTTGTCATCTATATCAATATTTTAGTACGATCCAATTGAGTAAACCAATGAGAGATCCAATCCCTCATGGTATGATCTACGAGCAAATGGCCAACATTATTGTGGGTTAAATCATACATGTTTTCCAACATGATTCAAATCAACGCCCTTAATTCCCTTAAAGTAATATTAATTGTTTGCATGTTGGAGGAGATGGGTGCAAGCATGTGTCGCTTGGGGATTATCATCCGGTGGATGCATGAAGCTCGAATCTCCCCTCATTTGTCACCTGAATTGGGAAAAAAAAGAGAGTGTGTTATTGATAGCACCTCTTTTCAATTCATGGGTTGATGTTCGTGTTTTAGTTGCAAGGATATTGATTGTCAAGGCTATGATTTCAAAAAAGTTGTAATTTTAGCCCTAAGGAAAAAGGGGGTGTGCTATTAGGAGCACAAGTTTTCTTTTCGGGGGTCGATTTTAAGATTTTTGTTGCAATGTACTAGTTTTTAAGTCTATGGTTTCAAATAAGTTCTAATTTTAACATCGAAAAAAAAATCTATTGCTATTAGCAACAATTTATTTGAGGGTTGATATTAAGGTTTTTGTTGGCAACATTATGAGGTTGTTAAGGTCATGGTTGCAAAAGAGGGTAATATTAGCCTAAAAAAAGGTGCTACTGGTAGCACCACTTTTTGAAATGGGGGTAAAAATAACCACTAAATGTGACTGCAAAAAATAGAGAACTTTGAAGGGTTCTCGTCAAGTCAGTAACTTCATTTTTAATGACCTTCGATAACATCATTAAATCGATGTTTGGAGGAGAGATGTTTTTCAAACACCTGACAAAATATTAACATTATTAAATGTAGATATGGAAACATTCTTAAATGGGGACGTCGATATATCGACGTCTACAAAACAATGTCGAATTCAAAAAATACTAAAGTAGGAAAATTTTCTTGAAAGACCTAATTTTGACATGTAAACATTGAATCAACATCGTATAAACATTTTTTTTAAACCCAAATGTAGTAGTGCTTGAAACACTTGATGTGGCTCAAGTCCTTCTTACCTTTATTAGAGGAAACCAAATCTTATTTCTTTCCTTTCTAACCTTCCTAGGGTCTCATTTCTTGTTGCTCTTCTTCATCTTATTGACGAGGGAAAGATTATTCTCCTCCTCCTCTATATTTGCATCACTCCCCAGTCTTGTTTCCTCTTGGATTAATTCCTCCCATAGCTTCTCAAAGATGAGAATCTTTTCTAGGCATAGGCCCCCCAAACAAAAGTCTACCAAGAATATGAGAACCCATTTAATGTTATAGATATTGGCTCTTCATTGTTGACATATTCTCCAATTGTTCCATGTTGATCATGGAGTTTAGTAATATTCATCAAGAAAGTGGCTACAACATATGTCTTTCGCATCAATAGGCTCTACAACCTTGGTTTCCATAAAGTCCCAAAGATCGTTCTCCTCCAACATCTATACTCAACACTTCCATGGGACAAAGTTAGTGGGACCTTTCAATCTATCTTCATATTTGAGACCAAATGTAGTCATACTACTGCCCTTGGAACACACTTTCAGGAAACACAAATCAACAACCTAAATACAACTTATCATAGGTCCACAGTGTTTTTTTCAAGCATATATCTTGGGCATCTCATCCATGAAACCTTCTAATAACTCCCTATCTTGCGTAGAATCCCTACCATCCATACATGGATTCCTAGAAGGTTTCAACAACTATGCAGCCTATAATACCATGTCAAAAATCAAACCATGGTAAGCAGATTTCGCACTATAAAATCTAACTTAAAACCCTAGATATCTAAAACATAAAACACCTGTGAAAATAACTGATATAAAGTGCCTTAACCTACAAACATATTTTCGATAATTAGAACAATGAACATGTAAATTTGAACTCCTTTTTTATGTTTTCCTTCTATTTTTATTTACTTTTCCTTTTTTTCTTCTTCAATTTTGTTCATTTTTTATGATTTCATTTGCAACAGTACCAGGATTTTAGGCCATGGCTTAAAATGTTTTGCAATTTTAAGCCCCCCAAAAAAGAGTGTTATTGATGAAACCTCTTTCTGATTCATAGGTTGATTTTAGTGTTTTAGTTGCAAAGGTTCTGGTTGTCAAGGCCATGATTTCAAAAAAGTTGTAATTTTAGCCTCGAGAAAAAAGGGGGTGTTATTAGGAGCATAAATTTTCAATTCAAGGGTCGATTTTAAGATTGTGGTTGCAACAATATCGATTGTTAATTCCATGGTTTCAACAAAGTTATAATTTTAACCTCGAAAAAAAAACTATTGTTGTTAGCACCACTTTTCAATTCGAGGATAGATTTTAGGGTTTTTGTTAGCAACATTATGATGTTGTTAAGGCCATGGTTGCAAAAGGTTGCAATTTTAACCTTGAAAAAAATGTGCTATTAGTAGCACCACTTTTTGAAATGGAGGTAAAAAATCCACTTAATGTGACATCCAAAAAAATGAGAACTTTAAAGGGTTCTTGTCAAGTCAGTAACTCTGTTTTTAACAACCCTCAATAACATTTTAAATCTACATTTAGAGATATGATTGTTAAACACTTGTTGACATATTGTAATTCTTTAATGTCAATATGGAAACATTCTTAAATGGGGATGTCAATATAACAACATCTACAAAACAATGCCAAATTCAAAATATATCTAAGAAGAGTAAGTTTCTTGAAAGGCCTAAATTCGACATGTAAACAACAAATCAATGTTATATACACATCAATTTCTAACCACAAATGTGGTAGTGCTCGAAACTCAAGTCCTTATTACCTTGATTAGAGGAACCTGAATCCTCATTCTTTCCTTTTTGACCATTCTTGGGTCCTCCTTTCTTGCTTCCCTTCTTCATCTTACTGGAAAGGGAAAGATTTTTCTCCTCCTCCTCTATACCAACATCACTCCCTAGTATCATTTCTTCCTAGATGAATTCCTCCCACAACTTCTCAAAGGTGGGAAGCTTTTCTCAAGTACATCACCCCCGCCCCCAACATAAAACTGCCAAGAAGATGAGAACCCATTTAATGTTATGGGTATCGGTTCTTCACTCTTGACTTATTCTCCAATTGTTGCACACTACCATATCTATCTCACTCATCCTTGTGGGTCTAAGCTTACTATACATGTTGGGTGCAGGCCCATTTTGGGGAAGAGGCACGACATGGAGGAAACACAATTGGTATAAAAGCATGAGAGGCACGCATGCAAGAAGAAGGGAAAGAAAGCCAACTAGCAGGAAAAGCAGCGGACGAAAATGCGCATGCAGAGGAGAAAAGTGCGCAAGGCCATGATGAAAGAAGACCTAACTAGGTTAGGGTTTTGGTAAGAGAATTTAATGACCAATGAGCCAAGAATAGATATAAATAGACACCTAGGAGGTCTAGGGGGGGTTGTTGTTTTTGTTATGTGTTACTCGCATGAGATAGAGTAACAGGTCGGTAACATCACTGTAATTTGATACCTTTTTGTAAGTTGTTGAGTTGTAGGGGAGAATAGCAATTAGACCTTGAGGGTTAGATCGCAGGCTGAGGAGCTTGGTGCGATCTAGTAAGCCTCGTAAAGGTCGAGGAGTCTGTTTTATGAATGTATGAATGGAGTTGTAGTGCACATGACGCCATATATTACATAACCATAATAAAATAGTTGAAGAGCCAAATCTTTGTGGATGTATCTCGGGGGGGTGAACCACTGTAAATCCTATGTTAGATGGAGTGAATATTGTTTATGTATTTTGTTGTCAATGGTTAGATCTTATATGAATGTTTTGATGAAGTAGTTAGGTCTGTTGATTTACATGCATGAATAAGGAACGACAGAATAACTAAAATAGATGAATGACACAGTAATGGACTGAAGATCACATAGTACAATCCCATATCCCCACTCATTCCTAGGCTGCAAGCACCTGAGAATTGCATCCACCCATAGAACTATATCGGGTGAGACTGTGCAGTGTACTATGTGTACTACGTTGCCTTCTGGTTTACCACGAGGGTTGATATTTTTAGAGGCTTTGTTGGATCCCTAGTAGACCTGGACCTAGGTCAATCATGTTAAAGGTATAACTCATATAAGCAACCAACAAATGGTTTTGTTGTCGGTTGGAGCAACATAGGATTGAGTAGATGGGATCTGTTGAAGATCTGTTAAAAGAATGTAAGATCTATGGAAGGTGGGTCAAAATAATACCAAATAGGACGACAAGAAGGTGAGAAGAATGTGTCGCTAGAAGGGGATGTTGCGACCCTAGAATCCCACAAAAGTAGAGATCGGAAGCTAGCCGAAGACAAAGGATTTAGAGTTTGCACAAAAAGATAATAGAAACCCTACAGTAACACTGCACAAATATCTTGAGAAGTATGTGTTTACTAATCTGCATGAAGTCTTTTTCTGTGATTTTCCACACTTATTGTAGGAGTGGATATTGAGGTTAAAATACAACCACACAACAAATCGGATCCCACAATTAGACTAGACCCTAGTGCAGATCGTGCAGTTACAGCAAGTGAATAACAAATTCACCCGCGCAATAGATTTTTGGCTCGGCAATATTGTAGCTGGCTTTATAACAGAATTTGCAGTAGATACCGCGAAGTCGTACAATGCAACAGAGAAAGAGTTTCTACGTGAGACTCGAGGAAGGTATATTAGATCGTTGTAGACTTATATTAAGATATTGCTCTATAACAAAGATGTAATGACAATGGAATCAAACATCTAAACTTCCCTGCGTGCATGGGGGAAGGGGGGAAGCACTGACAGAAAAAGAAGAAATGGAAGGAGAAAGGGATAAAGGAAAGAAGGAGGAATCCTTGGACCCAATCGTGATGGACGACGACCAAATCAAGCGGATCATGGCAACAACTGGAAAGACACACAGTGGAGTACCATATCAATACAAGGTGAACACCAAGAAGAGAGTCATAGATGCGAGGGAAGGCTTGGCAAGTGATGAAGAAGAGGTAGAGGATATCCGAGCTATGGATCATATTGAGGAAATCCTACGCGCCACATATGAGAGGAAGACAAGAGTTCCAAGAGTGGGAATCAAAGGTAGAAAACATGTCCATATTAATGTCAATGTGGAACCCATAAACCCATGTGTGACTAACACACCAAGAAGAACACCACCATTTAGGCAACCGAACTTCGGGAGAAGGAAGACAACAGGAAGTACGTATACACAAGGAACAAAAACTGGGGGAGCCAGTTCAAGGAGCATTAGTCAAGTATCTACACAGCCCGAAGGTAGCAGTTCAACATTCAGGATGGCATGAAATGATCCCACCATTCGGTTACCTGAATTTCGAGGAGAGGTAGCATAAGACCCTGAGAAACACTTGTGCATTTGTGCAAAGATCTGGGAAGCAAAACAAATCACTGATGAAGATACTAAACTTGTGCAGCTAGCTATCACAATAAGAGACCGCGCACTAGACTGGTACATGAGTCCAGACGTAAAAAGTGCACCTGGGATGACAAGGACATTGACATACATTAATAAATTATTGATTAATGAGTTCCAAAAGTTGAGCTTAGAGGATCAATACATGAATGAGATCATAGAAATACGACAAAAACCAGGAGAATCTGTCTGGGAAATTGACCAACGATTTAAACGTCTGAAAGGGAAATTGAGATATGTCATGACTGACATGCAACATAGGCATCTATTTTTGAATTCTTTGTTACCACACCTGAAATACCCGCTCAGACAATAGAAATTCCAATCTCAAGTAGAGGCTCTGCAGGCAACCTTGCAAACGGAGGAGAAACAGTACCACAAGACAGATCCAACTATAGAGGATTTGAAGGAGGATCTGAAGAATCTTACCTTCCAACTCAATCAGAATAAGGGAAAGGACAAGCGTGAAGTTGTGTGGTGTACCACATGTAGAACATAAGGGCACCATAATAATGAATATCCAACATTCATGCAGTATATGGAAACATGGATGCCAAATCCATTGCCAACAGGAGGACCCTTGTTTGAAATTTGCAAGACGCATGGGCATGATCCATATCATTGTCATATGATGCAGAAATACCAAACAATACCAAATAATGCATACTACACTTTTCTCAAGTTAGTAGGCCATGATGACAAAGACTGCATAACCATGGATTTGATGAGGGAAAGGATGCCAGACACATATAGGGTGCAAGTCGAAATGATGACAGGGAAAGCCGCACCTCAATTTAATCTGGCACCACCACAGTTTAATACTATGCCGCAACAATATAAAAACGCCCAGCTGCAGTATAACACCACACAACCCCAGTATAACCCTACGTAGTATAATCAGGGACCTCAATACAATACACCACGCGTAGATCGCACTGGGTACAGAGGGGGAGGATGCGGTAGAGGAGGCTTTGGACGTGGAAGAGGTCTAGTATTGTGCCACAACTACCAACAGCTAGGGCACTATGCAAGAGAATTCCCCCTACCACCTGTGACATGCATGTATTGTCACACAACAGACCACGATACAAAGGATTGCACAACATTGTTGGGGAAGATACAGGAAAAATGAAATCAGAACAATCAGAACGTACAATGGATCTCTACAGAAGATAGAGAAGATGGCAGGAACATAAACATAGTGACGTGCATAGGTGCTAAAATAGGAGATTATGCGGCTAAACAGGAACCAATACAACACTAGTGGATTAAGAAAAATACCGAGCCACCCAAGCGATTTGATGCAAAAAAGGAGAAGGAGACCTTTAAGGAGGCCAGACAAGAATTTCTCAAAAAGAATGTTACATCTACATCTATCGTGCAACATACCCAAGACGTCCCAATGTATGAAATGTCGTCAACATTGGACCATACCAGAGAATTCCACCCAGGAAACCAATTAAGTTGTATTAAAACATTCCTGCAATATTGTATTTAATTATTTAAGGATCCATCATCTATCATAGTATTACATAATCTGTTAGATAGATGTACCAAAAACTCTGAGGGAAAGTTATAACAGAGGATAGTCAATAACCTCCATGCCAGAAGGAGAACCAACAGAGAATTTAGATTGAATGCCAACATTGGAGATTTCAACATGGGCGATGTAATATTAGATCTGGGATCTGAAGTGAATGTATTACCCAAAAATACATGGAAATGCATGGGAGAACCTACCTTAGACTACTCACCAATCCAACTAAATTTAGAAAACCAACACAAAGTTCTACCAATAGGAGGCTGAAAGGAGTGACAGTAGATCTGGATGGAGTGCGCACGAAGGCAGACTTCGAAGTGATTGAAATCGTTGATGGAACAACACCATATCCAACATTACTGGGATTGGATTGGGCATTTGACAATCAGGCAATAATCAACCTGAAAACGAGGACGATGACATTTGAGTCAAGTGAATACAAGGTTATCACGCCTCTAGATCCATCAAAAGCCGAAAGGTTTGTTGAACCAACATGTTTAGACCTAGAAGAAATTAACCAGTTGTACCAGACCACCGTGCACACCGAAGATTACATTAATCCAACTATCGATTGTGTACTTAGTTGGATAAGTATCACATCATGTGCTTCTGACTCAGATACAGGTCAAGAGAATTGGCAGCAATGCCTACATGAGGTCTCAACCAGAAGATGCACCCGAATAGACCATACAGTAAGGTGGGTTGGGATAGAAGTCATAGAACCTCCAAGTTTCCATGGAATCAACGAATTGGAAGAATTCCTAACGAGATATGAAGACGAAGTATCAGACAGTCAGAGAATGTTATCTCTTGACATCTCACTTAAGGCTACACCTACAAGATGGTGGGGCACACACAAAGAAACAATCAAGGACTAGTACCAATGTAAGCGGTTACTGCGCATCAAGTTTGGTGCAACACAAATAAGCAACCAACAGCAGAAATATGATGGAAAAGGGGCACCAACGGAACACTTGGAGAAGTGTAGAGTGTTGTGGAAAATGACACCCCTAGAAGAATGGCCTCACCATTTCGTACACACATCAGAGGGAATCCCAACAAACTGGTATATAGACCAAGAACTACGCAAAGGAACTATGAGCTAGACAGTAGTACTACAAAACTTAACAGTCACTTTCTCATTCGAACATGAGAGCCCCAACATCGATGTAGCACTTAAGAAAACAAGAGGGGTAATATTCATTAAGGAACCAGAAGTTGAACTCCTAATAGAAGAACAACAACAGAACAGACAGACAGTGAAAGAACTATTGTCATGCTACCATGTGCAGGAAGAAGTACCAGATGAAGATGATCCATACGATATTCAGATTGAAGAAGTTTAAGGAGAAAGAGAAGTGGAAGGTCCACCTCTAGAATCAGAATAATTGATGTGCCAATAAAAGTGAAGAAAGTCAACATTAGGACAGTTGAGAATCCCAAGATGGCCATCATTGGAGACTACTAGGACGAGCAAACAATGGACAAGATAACAGAATTATTGTGTGAGTACAGTGACCTGTTCCCAACAAACTTTACAGAAATGAAGGGTATCGCAGGAGAAATTGGAGAGATGAAGATCCCTTTCAAACTAGAGGCAAGACCTATCAAAAAAAGGCCTTACAGATTGAACCCCATCTACAGGTAGAAGGTTAGAGCAGAGATTGACAGAATGTTGGAAGCATGAATCATAGAACCAGTAGAAGAATCAGAATGGATAAGCCCCATGGTAGTTCAGGAGAAAAAGAAAGGAGGCATAAGAATCTGTGTAGATATGAGATATCTCAATGATGCTTGCCTACATGACCCCTTCCCTACACCCTTTACATATGAAGTCCTAGAAAATGTGGGAGATCGGGAAGCATACTCATTCACTGATGGATTCTCAGGCTACCACCAAATCAAGATAGCACCAGAAGATCGACATAAGACTACCTTTGAAACAGAATGGGGATCTTACTAGTACATAGTCATGCCTTTTGGACTGAAAAATACACCAACAATTTTCTCCAGAGTAGTCATTGTTTCCTTCAAAGAATTCATCCATCAGTTTCTAGAAGTATATTTGGATGATTAGACAATGTACAACTTGTTGAAGGATCATGTAGAGGTGTTGAGGCTAATGTTAGAAAGACGCAGGCAATTCCAAATATCCTTTAACATTAAGAAATGTATATTTGGAACACCCTTCAGAATTATATTGGGTCACATAGTATGCAGACAAGGTTTGATCATGGATCCTGCAAAGATTGCAGTAATTGTGAACTTACCACCACTGAAATCAGTGTGCCAGCTGAGGGCCACATTAGGACATACAGGATATTACAAAATTTTTATCAAGGGGTATGCACAGATCACTGCCCCAATGGAGAAATTACTTAAGAAGGATACTAAATTCCAGTGGAATGAGAGATGTCAGCAAGGATTGGACACCCTGAAGGAGAATATGGTCACAACACCCACCTTAGTCTTTCCATATTGGGAGAAGACATTCGATGTGCATGTAGATGCATCAGCCATATCCTTGGGAGCTATTATGGCGCAACTAGGAGCAGGGGATTTGGACCATCCCATATCATTTGCAAGCAGAAAACTGTCAGAATCCGAGCAGAACTACAACACTACAGAGCGAGAAGGCCTGGCAATGGTATATGCACTTTAAAAGTTCAGGAATTACCTACTTGGCAAACATTTTAAGATGTTCACAGATCATTCATCCCTTAAGTACCTAGTCAACAAGCCAGTGTTGGGGGGGAGAATATGTCAATGGTTACTACTGTTTCAAGAATTTGACTTTGAAGTCATAGTGAAACCAGGGAAGTTGAACTCAAGACCTGATCACTTGTCAAGGGTCACCAATGACGAGGAGCCTACAAACTTAGAGGATACCTTTCGTGATGCGCAGTTATTTTCAGTTCAGATCGCGGATGATTATTTTGCTGACATTATTGAGTATTTAAGTACAGGGACTGCGCCATAGGAATTTAACACCGCGCAAAGGAAGAATCCAGTTGTTCGAGCAGCTGACTACCAGTTGATCATCGGGCACTTATATAAAATGGGGCTAGACAACATCTTGAGAATATGCACGCTAGAACACGAAAGGCCTAGAATAATGGAAGAAGCCTATGAAGGAATAGCGGGAGGACACTATGTAGGCAAAGCTACTGCGCAGAAGGTGTTGCGCGCAAGATTATGGTGGCCAACTATTCATCAATATGCAAAGGAATATTTTCAACAATGCGATGTTTGTCAGAGGGTTGGAAAACCAAACAGACGGGATGTGATTCCCTTACATACACAAGTAACGCTACAAGTGTTTGACAAATGGGCTATCGATTTTGTTGGGCCAATTCACCCACCCGCAAGAAGATCAAGCACGTGATACATCATCACTGTGACAGAATACCTCTCAAGATGGGAAGAGGTAGCACCAGTTAAATATTGCAGCACAAAGACAACATGATACTTCTTGTTTAAACATGTTCTCACTAGATTTGGATGTCCAAGGATCCTCATGAATGACCAAGGAACTCACTTTATCAACAACACTATCATAGCTCTGACTGAATAATTCAAGGTCTACCATCATAAAAGTATGCCATACCATCCTCAGGCAAATGGAATAGTGGAAGCCTTCAACAAGATTCTAGAGAATGCCCTAACCAATATTTGCAATGTCAACGTGGACAACTAGGATTCAAAGATACCAAAAGTATTATGGGAATATAGAACTACTTGTAAGAAGATGATAGGGAAGACACCATTTAGATTGGTTTATGGACAAGAAGCAGTGGTGTCATTAGAATTATTGGTACCAAGTCTGTGTGTCACAACAATTACAAGCATGACAGAGCGAGGCGCAGTACCAGAAAGGTTAAGTCAGTTGATGAGCACGGAAGAAGATAAGATTCTAGCAAGCTTTCACCAAGAAGTACAGAAAGAAAGGGACAAAGCTTGGCATGAACGACATATCAAGAGAAAAAGTTTCAAGGAAGGAGACCTAGTCCTACTGTATGACAACAAGTTTTTTCAACATCTAGGAAAGTTCAGAATGCATTGGTTGGGCCCATATGAGGTCAAGACGGTCACAGACAAAGGAGCTGTACAGTTGAAGGATTTGGAAGGGATAGAATTGAAGGGCATGATCAATGGGAGTTGACTGAAGTTGTACAAGGATAGTCGACCACCCGCAACGTGACAATTACCACGCAATACGGAGAAAAAAAAAAAACCACGCGGAAATCAGTGTATGCATGTGAGCAAATCAGTGCGACGAGAAGGAAAATAGTCTATGCTCATAAGTCATTGAATCAGCGCAATGAAATACAAATATTGTGTCAGAAGCAAAGGGTATAGAAGTCAAGGACTCCGCGTGCTCAAAAATCTCAACGTGCCAGAAAAAGGACCAACAGTTAGAAAGTGCGTCAATTCGGAAATGATGGTTGGGAAATTCAGGCGCCAACTGCCAGTGGTAGTTGAAACTGTGACAATTCGTACACATAGGTAAAGACCGTGGTGCGACGGAAAGGGAAAAGTTCGAAAACAAGACACAAAGGACAACAATTAACATGTACAATGGTACCACGCGCAGGACACGCCGCCAAAAGTGAAAAAGGGACAACTGTCAGTTAGAAACAGTTGTTACTCCGTCATCCCGCTATAAAGTCGAAAAAAGGGGGGAAAAACAAGTCATTGTGTCAATTTCTAAGGAGAGAACGCAAAGCCGAGTGGAAGAGCGATAGAGAGAAAATTTGACCAAGCATTCGTCAATTTCACATATTTAAAGCCTAGACCCCGTCACAATGTCACCACCCCGAGTTGGAGAGCCGGGCAGGGCCGGCAGGAACACACGCAGTACTGCTCACGCGACAGATGCAAGGGAGCAAGGGACACCTGTAGTGGTGGATGTGGATGAACTAAATGCACCATAGTATGAAATAAACTCGGTAATGGTAGAGGAGGAGAAAAACCCTGCGTAGGAGGCCAAGTAGATGGAGGAGGAACCCGAAAGAACAGATTCTGATACTTCGAGGGGATAAGGGAAATGACAGACTGATCAGGCCATGGGTTTAGTGCCACAGAACCGTGAACCAGAGGTAGAACAGGAAACAATACACGAGGGTGTACCAGATGTGGGGGCCTCATCCCCACAATCCAAATGGAAAGGCCAAGCTGAGAGCAGCGCGCACGGAGGGTCATAGCCATAGGTATAAGGGACCCTTGTTTTGCCAAAGATTTTGAGTGGAGTGCGCGTAGATGATGATGGTTGGCAGAGCGACTGCCATGAAATACTATGACCATGATGTGGTCGATGTCACTAAATTTCCAGACCTGGCATCCCAAAACTATTTGGAAAGTAGGGGAGAAGGATCATCAGGCATGCCACTGCTAGAGTCGGCGCAGTGGATCCTTGGGCTTTACAACACAGGCATTATGAATCTACTGGATGTCCCACACTTTGGGAGGGGAAAGCACATCAATGCATGCATCAAGAAACTGCTTGCATGAGTGCATGGCAGAATCTTTTGGATGGATAGGCTGGTGCCTATCACAACAGAACTCATTGCAAGAATTGCAGGGCTACCCACGGATGGGGAAAAGCCAGAGTAGTATCTAGAGGATAAGACCAGATCTAAGGCCATCTCAGACGAGATTAAAGCTAAGTATGGCACAAAGCAAGGTAATAGGGGAATCAAGATTAGTCACATCAAAGATCCTGCAACAAGATTTTCTACCAGAATCCTCAGATGCAAACTAATGTGCAAATGTCGCAAAGAGGAAGTATCGGTCAGTGTGGTCGTCATCTTCGTGCAGTGTGCAAAGGGGAGCTCGATGAGCTGGGCCCCATACCTTTTGAATTCATTCTTGGAGGATTGCAAGGACACACAGTACTAGGGCCTTGAGTTCCACTACTCATGGTTACTTATCCTCATTGGCCTCATTGGATGGAAAGAACCGGTCTACAACAAGTATATGGAAAGACCCAAAAAATGTGGCACAGCAAGATACGTATCACTCTGTAGCATCACAGACCCCAAGAGAAAGAAGACAAGCACAAACATCTTTGTGAGGTACTTCACAAAGATGCAGGACCTTATTGCGGACACATGGCACATTACACCAGAGACTGTCCAAGAGTTTGGACAGGTTTCCAACTTCAGGGAAATGCACCATAGTTTGTGGATGCAAACAAAGGGAGATAAATGCAAGGAATGGCTACAACTCAACTACTGTGTCACCCGAGGAATGGCCCGAGGAATGGAAGGTACCGGATATCCCAACTACAGTACCAAGCTCACGAACTCAAACGCAGGGAATACCAACCCTAGCGCACCAAATAGGAACCAACGGGGCAGGAACCAAAAAGAGGAGTGCCCAAGGCCAAGAGGGGGGAAGAACCCCAACCAAGAAGAAACCATGCACACATAATATACCACTAAGGGGGTCTACACAGGCTCCACCACGCACAGAACAACCACCACTACACTCTACAGAAGAAGTGCGAGCGAAAGAAATAGGCACATGGAAATAGGAAATCCCTGAGGAGGAAGAACAAGGGAGATGAACCCAGGAGATTTCTGAGGTCAGAGAAACAAGGACAACCACTGCATGGGATACCCAGAGGCCCACTAGTCCTGAGCCATCATCCACCCAGGAGAAGCTACCAGGGGAGCACACCAGTGGAGGCCAAAAGAAGGCAAAGGCACACAAACCACAAATCCATATCTCACTAACCCTGGATGATGTGGAGTTAGTGGCGAAAACAGTCGAGGAGATACTAGTTGAGGTCTGGGTGAATGTGGAGAAGCACAGGGCTTCAATTGCAGACCAAGTGCAAGAAGTCAAAGCTTCGTTGGAGCAACTAAGAATCGGGGCAGCACAGGCACCGAAAGAAACAACCACACAGGCTAAGGAAGGAGTGCCAATGCCTGAGATTGTGCAGTTTGTAGCATAGGAAAGCGTCAATTTCATCATCACACTGGAGATGATGTTCATTGATGAAGAAACAATGCAGAAACCCCTCAAAGACATCGAGACGTTGGATGTGGCATTGGCCAAGATTCCAACAAAAGCGTTGTATAAAATTCAGGTGAGCGTTGTGCAGGAAATTCAGTCTAGAGCAAGAGAGGATGCCACAAAACTACAGGTAGCCCAGAGAGAGAATATCTCAATGAAGGAAGCCCTCACCCTTGTAGCGCAACAGAAATAAAGAGGGCATCAAAAAGTGGAGGAGATGGAGCATCAAATCCACATGTTGTTTCAATCAATTCCCGAAATCACGGATGAGGAGGCAGGGTCATCGAAAGAGAAATTGCGCAAGATAGAACAGACTATCCAGGAATATAAGGAGAAAATTAAAGAGCTAGAGGAGCGTGTCAAACCCACTACTCCTTCAGAAGTCAGAGCGTAGTGAGAACAGGAGGTAAGAAAAGATTTGAAGGGCATCGTCCAAAGCATACAGACAGTCACCGAGCTATTAGAGAAGAGTGTGCAGCTCTGGACTCACCTCTTAGAGGATGGGAGCCTCCAAGAACTCCAAGAGAAAGAAAATCAACTCCACGTAGCAATGGCGGAGGTGAAGCAGCGACATAAAATAATGTCACTGCCAGAGAAGGTAAAAACGTCCACCGAGCTGAAGGCCATGCAATTGGAAGAGAAAGCATTGCAAGATCAGAAAACAACAATACAGGCGTTGTTGGAGCCCCTGCAAGAAAAGGCAAAGTAGCTGGTCATGGAGAGTGACGCAGCTAAGAAGATCATTGAGAAGATCGGATCCGAAGGAGGAGAGATACTACCGTCTCTTATCACAGAGTAGGGATCACCTCTATGGATGACAAGAGCATTCAGGCTCAACAACAATGCCAACAGATAATGAAAATGTATGACACACTACAACAGGCAGTATTCGAAGTAGGAAGCAAGTAGTGACAGTTGCATAAGTCATGAAGTGACTCGGGATGAGTCACGATGTTAGTGTTGGGGGATTGTTGGACGCAGACCCATTTTGGGGAAGAGGCACGACATGGAGGAAAGACAGTTGGCAGAAAAGAATGAGAGGCGCGCACGCAAGAAGAAGGGAAAGAAAGACAACTGGTAGGAAAAGCAGTGGATGAAAACGCACATGCAGAGGAGAAAAGCATGAAAGAAGACCTAACTAGGTTAGGGTTTTGGTATGAGAATGTAACGGTTGATGAGCCAAGAATAGATATAAATAGACACCTAGGAGGTCTAGGGGGGGTTGTTGTTTTTGTTATGTGTTACTCGTGTGAGATAGAGTAACAGGTTGGTAACATGACTATAATCTGATACCCTTTTGTAAGTTCTTGAGCTATAGGGGAGAATAGTAACTAGACCTTGAGGGTTAGATAGTAGGTTGAGGAGCCTGGTGCGATCTAGTCAGCCTCGTAAAGGTAGAGGAGTCTGTTTTATGAATGTATGAATGGAGTTGTAGTGCGTGTGACGCCATATATGATAGAACCATAATAAAAGATTTGAAGAGCCAAATCTTTGTGGACGTGGCCTGGGGGGGTGAACCACGATAAATCATGTTTTATATGGAGTGAATATTGTTTATGTCTTTTGCTGTCAATGGTTGGTTCTTAGATGAATGTTTTGATGAAGTAGTTAGATCTGTTGATTTACATGAATGAATAAGGAACGACAGAATAACTAAAATAGATGAATGACATAGTAATGGACTGAAGATCACATAGTACCATCCCATATCCCCACTCATTCCCGAGCTGCAAGAAACTGAGCGTTGCAGCCACCCATAGAACTATCTCGGGTGAGACTGCGCAGTGCACTCTGTGTATTGTGTTTCCTTCTAGTTTACCAGGAGGGCCGATAGTTTTAGAGGCTTTGTTGGATCCCTAGTAGACCTAGACCTGGGTCAATCATGTTAAAGGTATAACTCAAATAAGAAACCAACAATACATCAACATCTTACAATTGATGTTCTTAATTTATTATAGAGTGACTAGAGCATTAAAAATATCCTTGCTTGAAGTGTTCCCAATGATGTGATTTATCAAGTGATCCTTGACAAAGTCGAGGATGAATCACTTTGTCTTGGCCAATTTCTTTTTATGTTCTACCAATAACATGGAATCGGTAGGATATATAACCTTGGATTCCATGAAATCCCAAAGATCATGCTCCTCCAACAACATCTATACTCCACACTTCCATGGGATGAAGTTCAAGGGACCTTCCAATCTATCTTCATATCTGAGACCAAAGGTAGTGATACTACTACTCTTGGAACATGTTGCTAGACAACACAGATCAACAAGATAAAGACAACCTATCACGGGTCCACGATGTTTTTATCAAGCATAGATCTTGGGAATCTCACATATGAAAACTTCCAACAACTCCCTATGCTATGTAGAAGCCCTACTATCCATACATGGATTACTGTAATATTTCCACAAATACACTCTAATACCATGTCAAAAATCAAACCATGGTAAGCAAATTCAACACTATAAAATATAACCTAAAACCCTAGATAGTTAAAACTGAAAACACCAATGAAAACAACTATTGTAGAGCACCTTAACCTACAAACATATTGTTGATAATTAGAATGGAGAACATGTGAATTTTAACTCTCGAAACAACATCATTGTTTATGTATTAAATCTAAAAATAGTAAATTGAATGTTATAGCTCAAAAGTCAAACTATCGAACCATCATAGTAGTGTGCCTTGTTTCTACTTTATAAAATAGGAAGAAGAGAGGGTACAATGAATCTAGATGCATACACAACAGTGCCTCAACTAAGAATAAAAAACCCTAAACCTTGTGCACCTTCCTTGCATGGATAAAAGAGCCAAATAAATTGCACCACTACTGGAGATGATCTAAGGCATGCAAGCATGCATCCTGTTACATATCTTCATGGGCACCCTTAACTGAGGTTGGGAGTCAACATGCATGGATTCCTAGTCTAACTAGGGAACTATGCCCTATAATTGTGTAGGCAAAAATCAAATGAAGCAAAAATCAAAATTAGAACTGAACTATAAATAAAGAAAAAGCATATAAATTGGTAATGAGTGGATGATGGTGCATGCATGTTTTTGGCATGCTTGCACCCTAATCTCTTTCCCTTCCATAAATGCCCCATGTTCCCTCATGATTTCCATATAGATTTTTGAAGGAGGGTTGTATGGGATTGTTGTACATCGTGGTTGTCTACTTTATTGGAAGAAGAAAGGTGTTATAGCTAGAACATAGTTTGAGCCATACACAGGTAAAGCTAATAGGGGGGTCCTTCAATATTCTTAACGAACATAGATGTGGGCTTGGAAATTTTGGATCTCTTGGAAAAGACAACAACCAAATACTAAAATGCAGCATATTTTTCCAGAGGCCACATCCGACCCCAAAGAAGACACCTAAAACTACCCTTTGGATCCCTTGCAAGTCTGCAACAAGGGCACTTCCTTGGTACCCAAAGTTTTAAAACTTGGACTTCGACTCAGTCACCTATCAACTCATACTCAGATTGACTTGGACTGATCTGATTTCAATGACTTGGTTTCCAAAAAAATACATAAAATAATTAAATTTTAATGAAAAAAATTATTTTAAAGATTCCAAACCATTAGAGACAAAATTTGCAAAGTTTTCTCATCTATTTTAATATACCATGTAATGGTGAATATATCAAAATGGAATTGAGTGCAATACATATCAACAACAAAATAGAAAATACATAATTAATGAGGCTCTAAATGACCTCTAGGCTTTAGAGTCTGAAAAACATGCTACAACCATCTCCTTTCGCTTAGCCTTGTCTTCTTCAAATTTTGCAAGCTGATATTGCAATTCCAATCTAATATGTTCAATATCCTCTAATGAGGCCATGCATGGAGCAACTTGGTCTCTTATACAAGCCAAGTGTTCTTTCAAACTACGAATCCGCCCCCTCGTTTATGCATTTCTTGCACTATTTGCAATAAATCTCGTCATCAACAAGAACAACATGGATCCATGCAAGGTCTTTGACTCTTGGGGTGGCAGCCATGGTAAAATTCCAATTTCCAATCTGTAGTGGGCACAAGAATTTAGTCCACAATTCCTCCAAGCTTCAATATGGATTGTAGCCTCCTCACTAAGATGCCAAATCCACTGCAAACAACCCCAAACAATTGCCAAACTAGCTCCAAGCTCAAGCCTCACACTGTTCTTCAAGATTTCGATGCTACTCCCACATTGTTCTTCAAGATTTCAGTGCTACTCCAAAACTCCAATTGCTCACAAATGCTCACAAATGCTCAATGAGATAGGTGTGAGGAAAATATAAGGGTGGGGGGTCTCTTTATAACAAATTTGTAGGGTTTAATACTTAGGTTTTTTCATTTTTTTATTTAAAAAACCAAATTTTTTTGTTGAAGTCCATGCAAGGGGGGGGGTGTCCTACATCTAGTCGTCCAAGTAGGGTCAGTTTGGTACCGAACTGACCAAGTCATGCTTTGACTCAACCAATTTATTACTAAATTGGCCCATTGAGCTGAGTCACAAGCCGAGTCGACCGGGTCATCTATCAACTCGATCGATTTGACCAAGTCCGAGTCAACTCGGACCGATTTTTAGAACATTGTTAGTACCATATTTCAATAATAGTAAATGACCAATTTTATATAATAAGGGCCCTATCACTTGTACTAGTAACTTAAGCTTTAAGTTAGGATTTTTTTTGGTTGGGTTGGAGTTTAGTGGTAAACTGGTGAGAGTTTACTTCAACTGGCCTAGATTCAATTGCCAGTGTGGTGCTTGTGCCTCTCTCATCCCTTATCCACCTAGGAATCCCTATAGCAACATGTTCAAAAGTTTCGTATACATGCTCCAAGCAAAAATTGAGTGGTTTTTGTTTAAACCAACTTAGATCCATCTTAACCCCAGATCTATCAAGCACTGAGAGAAATCAAATCCCTTGAGGTACAAACCTTTCCAGCAATTTTTTGTTGGAAAGGTTTGCACCTTAAGGGATTTGATCCCTTTCAATGCTTGATAGATCCAGAGTTTTTGCTAGAAAGTTTTGCACCTCAAGGGATTTGATCCCTCTTAGTGCTTGATAGATCGGGGGTTAAGATGGATGTAAGCTGGATATTGTTAACTTATATTATATTTTTAATGTGAAAAATTAGTGGCATCAGCGCTGCACTCACTCGTTCATTTGTGAACATCTCCCCCATACTAGGTTGTAGAACATGCCTATGTAGAACATGCCTATGTAGAACATGCCTATCAGTGAAATAAAGTTGTCATTTTTATTTGTTTAAGAAAGATAGTCTTATATTCTTTCTTTTTTTTGGTATAATAGGGACTTCCCCCCTTATCTGCAACTATTATCATCTCAGATATATAAGCTACGAAATTTCTTGGAGAAGTTTCTCTTCATTAATCAAAATTTGCAAGTGTATCCACCCTTCAATGTACAGGCTCCCAGATCCTTTCTGCTTGGCTGTCATTTCTGTTGTTTGAGCTTCATAGCTATCATATATTTTTCTGTTAGTTTCAATTATCCTGGTAGTTGCAGTGTTAGTGCCATTTTGGGTATAGGCACACTGCAGTAGTAGTACAAATCATAAGGAAAAATGAGGTGTAAATCAAAACCAGTTCTGGAATTACTGTCTTAAATTTCATAGAGCTTTCTCAAGGATCCAAAAGGAAGAAAATGAAAGATGAATTCAGGGTGATTCTTTGAGTTCTTTATTAAAATCTTAAAAATTACAATAGTATGCAAAATGAATGAACAAAAGATGCATATAAAGGGTAAGTTTGAACCTGTATACATGTGAAGGTAAGTCACTGCATGAGCAACATCGATGGCAATATCCAGTCTTGTAGCTAAGTCCAATACAATTCCATGTACGCCTGCATATTTAATTTTCATGCATTAGCTTCCTAAAACTTGAATTTCTAATTGTAAATACACTCTCTTATAAGCGGCGATAATTCATGCTTTTCAGGTTTTCAAATCTATATTTCCTTATTGTAGACAGAGTATGTTTGGTCTAGTTGATAGAAAGCAAGTTTTATGTTTGGTCTAGCTGTTAGAAAGCCTGTTTGCTTTGAGGAGTTGGCTACTTTTATTACCATTGAATAACTACAGGGCACCAATCCTCTAGAAAAATATCTGTTTTGAGGATATCACTCAATTTTCCAGATTGTAATCTAGTTTAATTTGTTTATCGGACTTGTGAATGCCATAAACACATTCATGTTACAACTTTTGGCGTTTGTGTTTTACTTCTTGTAGATATTAATGCTTGTCCAAAACAATGATAATAAAATTTACTTACAGTCTAAATGCTCCCGAAGAGTTCCATTTGGCACATACTCTACAACAAGTATCAGTTCCTGTTCATCTTCAAAGCAGCCAAGGAATCTGACCAGATTGAGGTGTTCCACACTTAAGAATGTTCGAATCTCACTTTGGAATTCAACAGGCTGATGTTTGTTATAGATATTCTGCCACCAAGTTGTGTATATCATCAGACATTTTCCATTCCAACAAGCTACAAGCACCACTAAAAATGTCTTTCCGAGCTGCTAAGCTAAAAGTCCAGCAATAGTGCATCAGAACAATCACCTGCCACATTATTATTGGAATTTACCTTTAAAGTTGCCTTAGAATATAGTAGAAGTATCAAATTCTTTGCATTGGCGTTGAATTAACACACAACCAGTTTATAACTAACCCTTACTTTAGAGATGTTACAAGCTTATGTACCTTTTTTGCACGCTTAATTGCAACCACGGTTCCATCCTCGAGCTTCCCTTTATAAACTATCCCAAAATCTCCTTGTCCAATCTTGTTAGAAGGACTGAACTTTCCTGTGGCTTTACTGAGCCCGGCCATGGTAAAGTTCATTGTTCCAGGTTTGCTATTTGCGTTGAAGCTATTACAATAGATGCTACTCTTGTGTGAAGCTACAGTACCTAGGGATCTGCTTCGATCTGTGGCTGTTGAAGTTACTGCAATCAAATTTATAAAGAAAAATCAAGGAATTAAAAAAAAAGGCAATTTCATCAATATGTTTTATATCAGAGCGATTGTATACAACAGCAATACAAGAAGCAGATACATTTTGAAAATAACATCAAACAATGACAGTATTCGATTGTACAAAACGAAGAGCTTGTGGACTGCAAAGATCAAAAGCTCTAAATACAGGGGACCATCTACTTAGAGATAATCCAAGTCAAATAACAAGAAGATTGACAAAATCAGATGGAAAATTGGGGGCGACATGGTAGTCTGAGCTCCCTACAAAACCGAGGTCTGAAATCTTAGTTCTTCATAGTAAGTTTTAGCTAGCCCTCTCGCATTTTGGGGCAAGGCATCAACCTTCAGAGGCAATGCCTCTCATGCCACTTGGAACATGACTCACCATTTGCAAGAGAGCATTGTTTTCCTTGAAAGCCGCAATTTTAATAATTTAGCATCTGCACCCGTCTGCTGGATCATCAAAATTCTGTGGTTGATTCTCCTTTGAAAGGCAAAATGTTAAAAACCTTCCATGATGGCGTAAGTCGCTTATGAAATAAAGAAAAAACCTGAAACTTAAATCCCAATACTAACTGCAATGTTTTCTTAAAATTTTTCTTAAAAATTCATCACTAACAGCTATTCAAGATCATCTAAGTGATCAAAATCATTCGAAGATCAGACTCTCCTGGACCACACCAACCCTTAACAGATCAGACTCTCCTGGACCACACCAACCCTTAACATGGCTGGATTTTAGGTCTCTCCTAGGCTCTCCTCAAGCTACTGCACAGTATGAAACCTAGATTGCCTTATAAAACTAACCCTTCAAAACCAATGACGCTAAGGGGATTTGACATTTCCTTACAATTTTATTAAAAGAGAACGAACAGGGAATAAATTGAAAACTTGTAGCCTTTGACAGGCCATAAATTTGCAGATGGTTTCCTCTTGGTAAGCTCAGCTTTATCTTATCCATTTTTTGAAAGCGAAAAATATTTGAGGCACTACTTAGAAAGGCAACATAAACTATGTGAAGGATTGTAGTTTTAACATTGATTCCCCTTTCCACGGTTTGCAAAATACTCCTTCCTAACCATGAGAGCAAATCCATTTTCTCAAAATCAAAGCAATCGCAAAAATTTTACTTACTTGATATCTCTTTGTATTGATAACCATCTTCTTTTTCCTTAATAGCCGGAAAAATACATGCTCCAAAGGCACCCGCAAATCTTCTGGCTGCGGACGATAGTCTGCCATGCTTTTTCGTCACTCTCCCATCAGACAGAACTCGGGAAGTGGATACTAGTGAAAAGTCAGAAAACTCAGTATTGGTGCTAGAAATGCTCGTGTTAATCCCATAACTGGAAGGAGATCTTTTGGGTGTGTCCATTTTTCATAACAGTAATTGAACTACAGTTGAATTGCCCACCAAATGCTTTATATATCTGACGCTTTTTTGGAATTCATCCTAAATGTTTGACAAAGGAACTTCGATAAGACTTGAAAACGCCATACGACCTGTTCTCAGGGGTCCAAGTCATAAATCATGCACTGTACAATCTTCATTTCTTACGATCCTGTTGTTAATTGACTGGAATATTTTGCAGGGCTAGAACAGCCTGTAGTATATTAAGATGAGCCCTTGTTAGTCTCAAATCTGGTATATTATGCGATCTTGGTAGTTGTGGTTGAAACTGAAGGGTGGATCATGGCCGAGTCAATGCGGACTCAGCCCCATATTGATTTGGATGTTTTAAAATATTATCACGCGGATTTTTTTATTCCTGAGGTGGGATTTAGAAGCGTGGGCCGGAATGGAAACATTCAATATTTTTGCTGTCGAGTCATTGCACGTAAGTAGTTCTGTGAAATCTGGTCATGTGTTTTGGCACCTCGTGTTGTCTTTAGTGAGGAGAAATGTTGTATGAATCGGTCCATTGGCTAGATTCACATGCATGTAGGTCGCTGATAGGTGGATTCTGGTCGGTGTATTTTTTTATTTGGTTTATTTTCCGGATTCAGTGTTCCAATAGTTAAATACAAACCAAACAAAGTCAATCGCTGCAAAGCAATTAGTCTTATCCTCAGATTATATTTATGTTTTGTTTAATTTACTTATATTTTTAATATAAGTAAATATAAGGCCATAGTTAAATATAAACCAAACAAAGGCAATCCTTGCAAAGCAATTAGTCTTATCTTCAAATTATATTTATGTTTTTGTTTAATTAACTTATATTTTTTTTATCAAATTCAACAAATTATATTATATTTATGTTTTGTTTAATTCTTTATATTTTTTAATCAAATTAAACATCAATGTAAAATTCTTTAAATCCGTTATTTATAATTGGCACATACATCACTATCTTTTAAAAAATTCTTCCAATCCATTATTATAATTTGCATATACATTATTATTTTTTTTAAATGTTAAAGTTCAAATCCATTATTATAATTTGCATCTACATTATTATTTTTAAAAAATGTTAAAGTTAAAATATAAATAAGTTAAAATATTTTGTTATAATTATTTTTATGCGTAAATAATAGGTTTTTTTAATATTTATATTTAATTAAAAAAATATTTAAGATTTTTCTATTATGTATTATGTATACTATTTCTCTGCGGTTTTGAAATTAATATGTTTTCGCGGTTTGGAATGGGCATACTAGATTTCTGTAGTTTTGAACGGGAATAATACTTTTTTTATTTTTATTTTTTATTCTAAGATTATATATCTAGGGTTTTCAACGCCAATAATACTTTTTTTTTAAAGAGATATTTTATTTCTAAGATTATATATCTAGGGTTTTGAACAAGAATAATACTTCTTTGTTTATTTATTTTTTTAGGAGATATTTTATTTCTAAGATTATATATAGGGTTTTGAACGGGAATAATCTCTATAGTTTTTACCTTTTTTACTCGGAATAATCTCTGTAGTTTCTCTGGACTTCTGTCGTCTTCAGAAATTATTTTTTGGCTTCTTCAAAGGGTTGAGCATTTGGACATCTCAAATGAGGTGAGTCACTTTTTACTTTGATTCCATTTTAATTTTAAGTAAAGAGATTTAAATATATTTTATTTATTTATTTATTTTAAGTTTCAGAAGTAAAAGTTGATTTGAGAGATAAAGTCAATCCATAATAATAAGTGTTACATCTTTTTCTCTTCTTTTCAATATGAGCACTCCACCACCTATTCCAAAAACTCACCCTAAGAAGGGGAGGCCCCCCAAAATCACCCTAGAGATCCTTTACGATTATATGGAACCAGTAGAAAAAAAGAAAAAGAGAAGAGAGAGATGCCGAAATCCAAATAGAGTTAGAAACATTAGACAAAAGGAGTGAAGAAAGAGATGTAAAACTCAAAATAGAGCTAGAGGCAATGATTGATAAAAAAATTAAAGATACCATTCAAACTCAAATAGAGGATAGATTCTTAGGGCTCAAGAGTGAATTGCAGACAATGAAGGATAGAATTCAAGAAATGGAAAAACATAAACAATCAACCCGGGGTTGAAGAAAATCACAACTTGAGAGATAGGATTAAAGAGCTAGAAGAAAAACTAACCAACAATTTGACCCTCAGTAATATGGAAAACAAATTAGATATCAAACCCATCAAAGAGGAAAGGAATAAGTTAATCAAATTGGACCATGAGCGTAACAAAAGACCCTTGAACCTCATAATTTTTGGTATAAAAGAAAAACAAGAGGAGGATACGCTAGCAATTGTAAAAGAAGAATTAAAAAATAAATCACAAATTGATACAACTTACCTCATAAAAGCAAAGAGGCTAGGAAAAATAATTGATCACAAAGATAGGCTGATCCATGTCAAAGTAAGTTGTAATGACCATAAATATAACATACTTAGTAAATCTCTGAGCTTAAAAGGGCCGATAATATTTATAAATGAAGATCTCATTCCCGAAGACCAAGTTGAATTAAGGAAGGAAGTTCAAAAGGTAAAAGAAGCCGGGAAAGAAGGAAAAAGGGCAATAATTAGAAATCGAAAAGCTATTGTTAGGGATAGAGACCAGAAGAATAATAATAAATAGGAATTTGGGACACTTGGGATCCTTTTTTGGAATTGTTGTGGCTTTCCATGGCGCAAAGGTCCTATGATAAGTTGGATCCCGAGTG